>JAJIYU010007286.1:0-19375 GCA_030144865.1 Tinospora cordifolia | reverse complement strand
ATAATATTATATTTAATGTTTTATAGACATATATGAATAGTCGAAATATTTAATTGATGCTTATTGTGATTAGTGTAGGAAAAAAAATTAATAACAATAATAATAACACGGCAACACATATATATTCATAATAAGATTTATATATTAAGACGATTGGTACATATATTTATATATAAATATATTTATATATAACTATATATATATATACATATATATACATGTATAAAGCAAAGAGAAAAAAAATTATACATCATTGTAAACCTATTATAAGGTTTTAAATACACCCATTAACATGAAAAAAATAATAATAATAAATTAAATAAAAATTAAATAAACAACTTATAAAATGAGGCATGTGCAAATGTATGTATAGAAAATCGAATGGAGTGTGTCTCAGCAAGAAGTGGTGAAGGGCCGGTGAAGGAGGCGTGTTGAGGAAGAGTTTCGAGGGGGAGTGTCGAACCATCTGGACAATGGTAGATTGAAGAAGGAGCCATTTCAGTGTCTGCTGGTGGGTGTGGATGGTAAAAATGAGCAAACAGTGGGGGAATTGAAACACGAGGAAGATGGGAAACCGGTGTTGTGCTTGATGGAAAATGACCGAGCAAGCTGGTTTGGGTTGCCTGGCCATGCATCGCAGTAGGGGAATAGAGGAAGCTTGCTGCTGCTACGTTGAGGAAGAAGATGAAGACATGTTGCTGCTGGCTGGACGAAAATAGAGCAGGGGCTCCATGGTTGTGATGGTGTTGTGGATCACGATCTGGGTTTTACTGGCCGGGAGGTGCGTTCAGCTGCTGCTGCAACCCGGACGTGAAGAAGAAGTCTGAAGCTGCTGTTGTTGGTGCGTGAGTATGTGCTACTGCTGTAATGTTTGAATAAACGAATAAAGAAGTGAAATTAGTGGTTGTTGGTGCTCTGTTTTGGGAGATGAATAACAACAAACAGAGGGTTTGAATTTTTGGATTTGAGGACGTCGAAGGAGAAGTACTGAAGAAGAAAGAAAGAAATCTGAAATTTTGATTCAATCTTGAGTTGGGACGAAAAGAGGCTTGCTGCAATCTGGTGGCAGGAAGAAATGACGAACAGCGACGAAGAAGAAGAAGAGAACCAGCCCTGCTGGTTTTGCAACTGTTGCCAGACGAAGGTGTGCTGAAACGAAGAAGAAGCTGTTGTGTTGAAAGAAGGAGAGGAGATGTGTATGCATGCCATTGTGCTGCTGTGCTTAAACAAGGAAGAAGATGCCGTGATGTACAACCTAGAAAATAGAGGATGAATCAAAGAAGAGCTGCCGGTTTGGGAGTTTGGTTCGATTGTGAAACCGTGAACAAATGTGCTGCTACTGCCAGTTGCAGGATGAAAACCAACTAGTTGGTTGTGCGGCTAGCATGTGATGAAGAGGAAGAATGAAGGCATAAGAGGGATGAAAAATCTGGTCTTTGAGTTTTGGAGTTGGATTATGCATAAGACAAAATATCTTTATAGACATTGATTTGAGAACTAGAGTTTACGAACTGAATTTTAAAGAAAAAGATTTTGACAGAATGAAACTTTTAAGTAGCATCTCGATTTTCATCGAGCGACGATCCACACGTGATGTAACACGTGCACGGAGGTCCGGTCGAAAATTGGGGTGTTACAACAACACAGACAGGTAGAATTCAAGATTCAGTTGCATCTACGCCTTATAGAATGACATCAGTGGAACTGATAAGACACAGCTAGATGAGCTCTACGAGAAGGGATTGATCAGAACCAATGAATCACCATAGGGAGCTCTAGTGTTTTTTGTGAAGAAAAAGGATGGATCCATGAGGTCTTGTGTTGATTATTGAAAGCTAAATCAAGTAACGATAAAGAACAAGTACTCCTTGCCTAGAATAGATGACCTGTTTGATCAGTTGAGGAGAACCACTCACTTCTCCAAGATTGATTTGAGGTGAGGATATCATCAGTTGAGGATCTGAGAGACTGGTATACACAAGAAAACCTTCAAAACTTGACGTGGGCAATTCGAGTTCGGTGATGCCATTTGGTCTTACCAACGCACCAGCTGCATTTATGGCTTTAATGAATAGAGTCTTTAGATAGTATTTAGATTAGTTCATTGTAGTATTTGTTGATGGCATTATAATCTACTCTAAATCAGAGGCTGCACATGTAGAACACCTAAAGATTGTCCTAAAGATGTCATCTTAGCAAATGTCAGTTTTAGATAAAAAAGGTCAAGTTCCTTGGCCATGTCATCTCAGTTGAAAAAATATTTGTAGACTTAGAGAATGTAGAAGCTATATCCAACTTGAAGCAGCCTAAGACTGTAAAAGAAATCAGAAGCTTTTTTAGGTTTGCTAGGATACTACTATAAGTTCATCCAAAATTTTCCAAAATTGGCTGGACCAGTGACCAAGTTAACCAAAAAGGGAGAGAAATTTGTTTGAGATGATAAGTGCGAACAATCATTTCAAGAATTGAAGAAAAGATTAACTTTGGCACCTATCTTAGTCACACCTACCAAGGATGTGAGGTATGTATTGTATACAGATGCTTCACAGAATAGATTAGGCACTACACTGATGCAAGAAGAAAAGGTAATATCTTATGCTTCATTTAGTTAAAGATCCATGAACAGAACTACCCCACTCATGATCTAGAGTTAGAGGCAATCATTTTTGCATTAAAAATTTGGAGGCATTATATCTACGGGGAGAGTTTTGATTTATTATTAGATCATAAGAACCTGAAGTATATTTATACTCAAAAGGAACTGAACCTTTGGTAGCAGAGGTGGATTGAACTTCTGAAAGATTATGATTTTTAGTTGTATTACAATCCAGGGAAGGCTGATGTGGTAGCCGATGCCTTCAGTAGGAAGTTTTGTAAGAACAATGAAGAAAAAGGGCAAATGTATCAGTTGATTAGTGACTATAACATGGGTATAACATTAGATGAGAAACAAGTATATTTGTATGCTATAACTTGCCAACCAAATTTCTCACATCAGATAAGAAATGAACAGAAAGGGGATAAATGGATTATAAAACTGACACAGGGTGTCAAAGGAGGCAACCATACTGGTTTTAGAATTGATATATAAGGTACTCTCAGACTCAAAGATAGAATATGTGTACCTGAAAGTGGATAGAACATAAAAACCATTTTGGACGAGGCATATTAAACCAAGTACACTATGCACTCGGGATGTGACAAGATGTATCAAAATTTTAGGAAAGTGTATTGGTGGAGAGGCATGAAGAGGGACATAGATAAGTATGTCTCTAAGTGCTGGACTTGTTAACAAGCGAAGGCGGAACACAGAACATCCTTAGGGACGTTGCAACCACTTCTAGTTTTCTAGTGGAAGTAGGATAACATTGCTATAGATTTCGTCAGTGGTTTACCCAGGAACCAGAAAGGAGAGGACACAGCATGGTAATTGTAGATTGCCTCACCAAAACCATAATGTCAGACATAGATTTAATCGAAAAGCATAGAAAACTCCATGTCAAGGAGATAATAATGCTACATGGCGTACCCAAAACCATAATGTCAGACAAAAATTCTAAATTCACATCTCAATTCTAGTAGAGCCTATAGAAAAAGCTAGGCAATAGACTCACCATGAGCACTGCTTTCCATCACTAGATAGATGGGTAGTCTGAGAGGGTTATACAAGTACTGGAAGATATGTTGAGAGAGTGTGTCCTTAATTTTAAGGATAATTGGAACAAATATTTGCACTTGACAGAGTTCGTTTACAATAACAACTATTAAGCAAGTATCCAAATGGCTCCATAAGAGGCTCTCTATGGCAGACCCTGTAGATATCTATCATATTGGGCAGACTTTGAGGATCATGTGCTCACAAGGCTAGACGTAGTACAAGAAATGAATGAATAAGTGAAACAGATTTAGAAGAGGCTAACTAATCCTTAGAGCAGACAAAAAAGTTATGCAAACATGAGGACAAGCCCTCTAGAGTTCCAAGAGAGTAATAGAGTATTCCTAAGGATCAAACCTCAAAAGGGGATTAAACATTTTGGGATCAAAAGAAAACTATCACCAAGTTTATTAGTCTGTTCGATACTTAGATAGGTTGGCGAGTGTGCCTATGAGCTGGATTTACCAAACAGAATGTCTTCGGTTTACAACGTATTCCATGTATTGATGCTACAAAAGTATGAACTGGACCCCTCTCACATCATACATTGGGAGGAAGCCGACATCAGAGACGATGCTACTTACAGAGAACCAATGATTAGGATATTAGATTGTAAGCTGCAAAGTCTTAGAACCAAGGGCATACCTCTTGTCAAAGTTCTATGGAGACATTATGACCTAGAAGAGGCTATGTGAGAGTTAGAGAGCGAAATGTAAAATAAGTACCCAGACCTCTTTACTAGGAATAGCTGATTGGAGAGTATCGTATAGGTATGTGATCATTTTAAATTTTGAAGAGGAAATTCATTTTAGGGGCGTAGATGGTAATAACCCAAAGTTAAGAAAAACACGTGTGAGGACCACGGTACTGGCGTGGAGACAGTAGTCCTACAATTAAAAAGTCGTAAATTTTGTTAAGGACGTGGTACCGCGGTCCTGCAATTAGGAATAGTGCCAAGACCGCAGTATTGTGATTAAAGAACAAAAATGGAAGCTTGCTGCACTGTGGTAACATGATGTATATATATGTATATCAATGTAAAAAAACCTAATTTTCACCATTTATCGTGTAGTCACACACCATTTCCCACAAATAGAAGCTAGCCGCCCTCTGTGATCATTTTCTTGCTTCCATAGGCATTATGAGTTGGTTTTAATCCGTTCTATCCCCTCCAAATCATCACATAATCGAACACGAAGCAAAACTACACAAACATAGTGATACAACCACATAGTAGATACTTAGAATCATGATAGAACGCATAAGGAGGTAAGAACCAACACTCAGAGGATTATCCAAATTCCTTGTTGTGTTCCATTGAAAATAGAATCGATTGTGATAACTTTCAAACTCCTGCTTCATTTGATTGAACTATAAAAGTGCTGAAATCAATTTTTCTGGTAAGACAAAAGAACAGAGCTTTGAACGGGGTCGAGATATAAGATATTCTTGTCCATTGAAACATTTGTTTTTAAACCTTAAGTTTGATGTATCGAGGTTCCACATACGAGAGAAACGAAGAAAGCACAAACAAAGTGTGATCTTTTGAATACTTCATAAATACTGCAGTATTACAAACGATAACACACAACACGTGAGAATAACCTTGTGTTACCGTAATAACGCTAGGAGTACCGCAGTAATGTCATGAGCAATCCACTTTTTTAGACTTGTTGTGCAAGAAACCTTGATCACCTCAATACTGTTCTTATACCGCGGTACTAATTGGTTAATGGACACAATAGGATAATTATTTCGTACCCTTCTGCATACAACACACCCATTTGACTTGAAAATTATTGGATTATGAACTTGGAACATTAGAAATGTAATAAACATTGAAAAATGGTACTATATCACTAAAGGTTGAAGACAAAATTATACAGGTGGGGATGATTACCATGCTCCCTAGTCATATTTAAGTTTTAAATATTGAACATGATTGTTGTTTATAGTATTTGCTGCTGCTACGTTGAGGAAGAAGATGAAGACATGTTGCTGCTGGCTGGACGAAAATAGAGCAGGGGCTCCATGGTTGTGATGGTGTTGTGGATCACGATCTGGGTTTTACTGGCCGGGAGGTGCGTTCAGCTGCTGCTGCAACCCGGACGTGAAGAAGAAGTCTGAAGCTGCTGTTGTTGGTGCGTGAGTATGTGCTACTGCTGTAATGTTTGAATAAACGAATAAAGAAGTGAAATTAGTGGTTGTTGGTGCTCTGTTTTGGGAGATGAATAACAACAAACAGAGGGTTTGAATTTTTGGATTTGAGGACGTCGAAGGAGAAGTACTGAAGAAGAAAGAAAGAAATCTGAAATTTTGATTCAATCTTGAGTTGGGACGAAAAGAGGCTTGCTGCAATCTGGTGGCAGGAAGAAATGACGAACAGCGACGAAGAAGAAGAAGAGAACCAGCCCTGCTGGTTTTGCAACTGTTGCCAGACGAAGGTGTGCTGAAACGAAGAAGAAGCTGTTGTGTTGAAAGAAGGAGAGGAGATGTGTATGCATGCCATTGTGCTGCTGTGCTTAAACAAGGAAGAAGATGCCGTGATGTACAACCTAGAAAATAGAGGATGAATCAAAGAAGAGCTGCCGGTTTGGGAGTTTGGTTCGATTGTGAAACCGTGAACAAATGTGCTGCTACTGCCAGTTGCAGGATGAAAACCAACTAGTTGGTTGTGCGGCTAGCATGTGATGAAGAGGAAGAATGAAGGCATAAGAGGGATGAAAAATCTGGTCTTTGAGTTTTGGAGTTGGATTATGCATAAGACAAAATATCTTTATAGACATTGATTTGAGAACTAGAGTTTACGAACTGAATTTTAAAGAAAAAGATTTTGACAGAATGAAACTTTTAAGTAGCATCTCGATTTTCATCGAGCGACGATCCACACGTGATGTAACACGTGCACGGAGGTCCGGTCGAAAATTGGGGTGTTACAACAACACAGACAGGTAGAATTCAAGATTCAGTTGCATCTACGCCTTATAGAATGACATCAGTGGAACTGATAAGACACAGCTAGATGAGCTCTACGAGAAGGGATTGATCAGAACCAATGAATCACCATAGGGAGCTCTAGTGTTTTTTGTGAAGAAAAAGGATGGATCCATGAGGTCTTGTGTTGATTATTGAAAGCTAAATCAAGTAACGATAAAGAACAAGTACTCCTTGCCTAGAATAGATGACCTGTTTGATCAGTTGAGGAGAACCACTCACTTCTCCAAGATTGATTTGAGGTGAGGATATCATCAGTTGAGGATCTGAGAGACTGGTATACACAAGAAAACCTTCAAAACTTGACGTGGGCAATTCGAGTTCGGTGATGCCATTTGGTCTTACCAACGCACCAGCTGCATTTATGGCTTTAATGAATAGAGTCTTTAGATAGTATTTAGATTAGTTCATTGTAGTATTTGTTGATGGCATTATAATCTACTCTAAATCAGAGGCTGCACATGTAGAACACCTAAAGATTGTCCTAAAGATGTCATCTTAGCAAATGTCAGTTTTAGATAAAAAAGGTCAAGTTCCTTGGCCATGTCATCTCAGTTGAAAAAATATTTGTAGACTTAGAGAATGTAGAAGCTATATCCAACTTGAAGCAGCCTAAGACTGTAAAAGAAATCAGAAGCTTTTTTAGGTTTGCTAGGATACTACTATAAGTTCATCCAAAATTTTCCAAAATTGGCTGGACCAGTGACCAAGTTAACCAAAAAGGGAGAGAAATTTGTTTGAGATGATAAGTGCGAACAATCATTTCAAGAATTGAAGAAAAGATTAACTTTGGCACCTATCTTAGTCACACCTACCAAGGATGTGAGGTATGTATTGTATACAGATGCTTCACAGAATAGATTAGGCACTACACTGATGCAAGAAGAAAAGGTAATATCTTATGCTTCATTTAGTTAAAGATCCATGAACAGAACTACCCCACTCATGATCTAGAGTTAGAGGCAATCATTTTTGCATTAAAAATTTGGAGGCATTATATCTACGGGGAGAGTTTTGATTTATTATTAGATCATAAGAACCTGAAGTATATTTATACTCAAAAGGAACTGAACCTTTGGTAGCAGAGGTGGATTGAACTTCTGAAAGATTATGATTTTTAGTTGTATTACAATCCAGGGAAGGCTGATGTGGTAGCCGATGCCTTCAGTAGGAAGTTTTGTAAGAACAATGAAGAAAAAGGGCAAATGTATCAGTTGATTAGTGACTATAACATGGGTATAACATTAGATGAGAAACAAGTATATTTGTATGCTATAACTTGCCAACCAAATTTCTCACATCAGATAAGAAATGAACAGAAAGGGGATAAATGGATTATAAAACTGACACAGGGTGTCAAAGGAGGCAACCATACTGGTTTTAGAATTGATATATAAGGTACTCTCAGACTCAAAGATAGAATATGTGTACCTGAAAGTGGATAGAACATAAAAACCATTTTGGACGAGGCATATTAAACCAAGTACACTATGCACTCGGGATGTGACAAGATGTATCAAAATTTTAGGAAAGTGTATTGGTGGAGAGGCATGAAGAGGGACATAGATAAGTATGTCTCTAAGTGCTGGACTTGTTAACAAGCGAAGGCGGAACACAGAACATCCTTAGGGACGTTGCAACCACTTCTAGTTTTCTAGTGGAAGTAGGATAACATTGCTATAGATTTCGTCAGTGGTTTACCCAGGAACCAGAAAGGAGAGGACACAGCATGGTAATTGTAGATTGCCTCACCAAAACCATAATGTCAGACATAGATTTAATCGAAAAGCATAGAAAACTCCATGTCAAGGAGATAATAATGCTACATGGCGTACCCAAAACCATAATGTCAGACAAAAATTCTAAATTCACATCTCAATTCTAGTAGAGCCTATAGAAAAAGCTAGGCAATAGACTCACCATGAGCACTGCTTTCCATCACTAGATAGATGGGTAGTCTGAGAGGGTTATACAAGTACTGGAAGATATGTTGAGAGAGTGTGTCCTTAATTTTAAGGATAATTGGAACAAATATTTGCACTTGACAGAGTTCGTTTACAATAACAACTATTAAGCAAGTATCCAAATGGCTCCATAAGAGGCTCTCTATGGCAGACCCTGTAGATATCTATCATATTGGGCAGACTTTGAGGATCATGTGCTCACAAGGCTAGACGTAGTACAAGAAATGAATGAATAAGTGAAACAGATTTAGAAGAGGCTAACTAATCCTTAGAGCAGACAAAAAAGTTATGCAAACATGAGGACAAGCCCTCTAGAGTTCCAAGAGAGTAATAGAGTATTCCTAAGGATCAAACCTCAAAAGGGGATTAAACATTTTGGGATCAAAAGAAAACTATCACCAAGTTTATTAGTCTGTTCGATACTTAGATAGGTTGGCGAGTGTGCCTATGAGCTGGATTTACCAAACAGAATGTCTTCGGTTTACAACGTATTCCATGTATTGATGCTACAAAAGTATGAACTGGACCCCTCTCACATCATACATTGGGAGGAAGCCGACATCAGAGACGATGCTACTTACAGAGAACCAATGATTAGGATATTAGATTGTAAGCTGCAAAGTCTTAGAACCAAGGGCATACCTCTTGTCAAAGTTCTATGGAGACATTATGACCTAGAAGAGGCTATGTGAGAGTTAGAGAGCGAAATGTAAAATAAGTACCCAGACCTCTTTACTAGGAATAGCTGATTGGAGAGTATCGTATAGGTATGTGATCATTTTAAATTTTGAAGAGGAAATTCATTTTAGGGGCGTAGATGGTAATAACCCAAAGTTAAGAAAAACACGTGTGAGGACCACGGTACTGGCGTGGAGACAGTAGTCCTACAATTAAAAAGTCGTAAATTTTGTTAAGGACGTGGTACCGCGGTCCTGCAATTAGGAATAGTGCCAAGACCGCAGTATTGTGATTAAAGAACAAAAATGGAAGCTTGCTGCACTGTGGTAACATGATGTATATATATGTATATCAATGTAAAAAAACCTAATTTTCACCATTTATCGTGTAGTCACACACCATTTCCCACAAATAGAAGCTAGCCGCCCTCTGTGATCATTTTCTTGCTTCCATAGGCATTATGAGTTGGTTTTAATCCGTTCTATCCCCTCCAAATCATCACATAATCGAACACGAAGCAAAACTACACAAACATAGTGATACAACCACATAGTAGATACTTAGAATCATGATAGAACGCATAAGGAGGTAAGAACCAACACTCAGAGGATTATCCAAATTCCTTGTTGTGTTCCATTGAAAATAGAATCGATTGTGATAACTTTCAAACTCCTGCTTCATTTGATTGAACTATAAAAGTGCTGAAATCAATTTTTCTGGTAAGACAAAAGAACAGAGCTTTGAACGGGGTCGAGATATAAGATATTCTTGTCCATTGAAACATTTGTTTTTAAACCTTAAGTTTGATGTATCGAGGTTCCACATACGAGAGAAACGAAGAAAGCACAAACAAAGTGTGATCTTTTGAATACTTCATAAATACTGCAGTATTACAAACGATAACACACAACACGTGAGAATAACCTTGTGTTACCGTAATAACGCTAGGAGTACCGCAGTAATGTCATGAGCAATCCACTTTTTTAGACTTGTTGTGCAAGAAACCTTGATCACCTCAATACTGTTCTTATACCGCGGTACTAATTGGTTAATGGACACAATAGGATAATTATTTCGTACCCTTCTGCATACAACACACCCATTTGACTTGAAAATTATTGGATTATGAACTTGGAACATTAGAAATGTAATAAACATTGAAAAATGGTACTATATCACTAAAGGTTGAAGACAAAATTATACAGGTGGGGATGATTACCATGCTCCCTAGTCATATTTAAGTTTTAAATATTGAACATGATTGTTGTTTATAGTATTTGCATGCATAGGAGCATGTTAGGGTGTACATGAACGTTGACTTGAAGGTATTATTTTTTACGTGTGTATGTATGTTATATAACGTGATTAGTGTCATCTTGCTTGTTGTTTACCCGTTTTCATAATGTGAGATTCCATAATTATATCTTATTGTTCATGAGATGATTAGCATACTTGATTCACACGTAAGTGATATATGTTCAATTATGAGATGATAAGCATGATAAAAATGAATTATCGTATGGACATAAAGTAATTTAAATTAAGATTCGAACCATGTACCAATTCACATGTAAGTGATATATGTTCGATTATGAGGTGATAAGCATGATAAAAATGAATTATCATATGGACATAAAGTAAGTTAAATTAGTCCATAGTTCTTAATAACAGAATGATGGGTGAGGCCCTAGTTCTTAATGATGGAGGGATGGGTGAGACCGTAGCTCCCTAGTTGGGTGATTGGTGCACTCTTATATCCCACTAGAATCTGGCACTTGTGCATTTTCTTGTTTCTCCTTATGATAATGATGAGAGAACACTAGGAGTTAGTCTTTCGGTCTAATTAACAATTGTTGAACAATTGAATGTTTGAAACACTTAATGTGCCAAGTGTTTGTATATTTGATATTTTGACCTTAATAATACTATGAACGTATTGTGTATGATTCACTAGACTCTTGAGCTCATCCCACATTTCCATTTCAGGTGACATTTGAGGCAATGCTTGCTAACCAACTTCTCTAGGATATTTTCTAGCTAGTAGCTAACCTCACTGTGAAGGTCATTTGGCGACATTTTCATTTTCTTAGTTGGTTTAAATTGGGTATATGAACCTCTAGACTAGTTTAAATTGTTAATTGTCTTTATGGTCTAAATTTCGGTCATATAAGCTACGTTTTAGAGATTACTTTTGAAAACTTTGTTTCAAGTTTTATTAAGTATTAAATACTAAGGGAATTATTCATTTATCTAATTATCTCTGTACGTTTCCATGGAATATTTCTTGGTATGCCCAAGAAACATATAAGTTATTTATATGAGATCTGGTATATACAAAAATGTGTTTAATCTAATTTGAAAGTGAGATAAGTAATGTTTCAATCCTCGACAGCCAACATGTGTACAATATTTAATGTAGAACAAGCGTGCTTCTCCGCACGTGACTCTAATGTGACAAAAATGAAAGGATCAAGAATTGAGATGTTACAAAGGTATTTTATTTTTTTTACTTTTCTTTTTATTTGGGTTTTCTTATATTTTTTAATTTTGATTTTTTTCTTTTGATTTGATTTTTTGAGGTCATCTCTTTTGTTTTTATCTAAGCTTCTAGAAGTGTACTTTTGTGTAGGGACATTGCATTATATTCAACTTGAATATGTGTTTGTTGACATGAAAAAAGGTTTTCACGTGTTAAGCACTCACTTGCTAAAGCGGCGATCTAAGTGAAAATAGTTTAGCCCATATGCATGCATACTCTCCACTATCCCAATAAATTTGATTTTCAACTTGGTCAATTAATCTATTTTTCAAATAACCAAATCAATAATAATACATTATTTTAACTTCAAAATTTTTGGCCTATTTATATTAATTTTTTGGAAATAATTTTGTCTTGTAAATTAATTTTGGACACCTTTTAATCACCAATGGGTAACTCTTATACTTAAATACCATTTCTAATATTTAAATTGGTTTTTTCCCAATTTTTTCAAATCTTTTTTGTTATTTTTTTTTTCATAATTCCTTCCAATTAAATGCAAAATAATTAGGTGATTAGAAAATTGGGCATTTATGTGCCATGTTTTTTTGGGCCAATTACATTTTTATAATGTTTCTAACACTCAAAATAATTATTCTAATATTTTCATGATTTTTCATAATTTATTTCCCAGTTATTCATTGTTTTGTTCATTAATTGCATAAAATCAGAAAATGAAAAAAAATCAAGCAGTTTTAATAGTAAAATGAGATTAAAATACATGTCCAATCCGTCGACTTGGTGTCCCAATGCAATTCCTCAAGAATTTATAAAACTTTTTTTAATAATAGTTAAATTAACTAAACATAAAATAAAATACTTGAAAAATATAAATTTTAATTCTTAAGGCTAGAAAAACCCAAGAGAAGTTCTTAATGCCAAAATTGTGAAATTTAACCTTTAAGGGTAAAATAATAATTTTGCCACTTAGGGGTTAAATAGTCATTTCGCCTGAATATGACATAGGTATACAAATAAAAGTGATTTGTGAATAATTTACATAAAATAGAACATGATTAGGAGACCTAAAAATTTTATTAAAAAATATTAGAATTTATTTAGTAAAAATTCAATAAAATCAAGTATATATGTACATAAAGTATATTGTATATAAAATAAAAATAAAAATAGAAATAAAAAATAATTTAAAATATTATTCAAATTTCATTATTCAATAAAAGATTTAACAAACTAAACCTTGAGTACACAAAAAATAAAATAGAATGAGAAATTAGGGTGAAAATAGGTAAAAGTGGATGTATAAGGAGTGGTGTGACAAGGCATAAAAAATAATGAAATAAAAACATTAAAGGTATGGAGTGGTGTGATAAGGCATGTGCACAAGGTATTGAGATAATGATATAAAAAGTGACAAAGCATGTGTTGTGAGCAAGACACAAGTGGTCAAGTTATACAACTTGCATGTGAGCAAGTCACATGATGCACAAGGGTAAGTTACACACCTTGCATGTAAGCAAGTTGGCTAATGAAGCCTATAAATATCATCATTCTCTTTTCCTCAAATAGTTTCATCTTATTCTTCCCTTCATTTTCTTCTTACTTCTCTTTTAGTTCAAGAGAAAGAGAGATTCTCTCCTTAATTGTAGAAAAGAGGGTTGTAATTTATTCTTCATAATGAGTTCATTGATTCTTAACTTTTAAGGTTGAAGGCTCAAAGAAAGCTTGGGATAACACTACAAGGACTAGGAAGGATTTAAACATCAAGGGTGAATATAATTTTTGAATTTTAACTTATAATTTTGATTCAAATAATGTATACACGTATGTTTGTTAGTCTAGGACTATGCTTTAGATTGAACATATATATTATGTCTTGAGTTGAATACGCATGGTGGTTAAGTTTACATGATTAATGATTGGTGATTCATGTTTTCAAGGATACGAGTAATATCATGATCCATGTTATATTATTGATCAAGTAACATGCCTATGGAATGATGACTGCCATATTTATAATGCTCACATGTTTTATTAATGAAAGACATATATGATTTAATCTGTTATCGATATGATTCATCATTAAGAAAAATTAATAAATATTATAACCACATATCGGCCCAATGACCGGCCATTAGGTGTCATCATAAGTGTTTCAACTCGTACCTGGCTTGCTAGTTATTAAATTTTAAGATTTGGAATGTAATATCCGATATCGGTCTGACTCTAGAGTAATGCCTAGGCTAAATGTGCAATGAGGGGTGTCTCATTGTGCTGATGCATTTTGGGAGGCTCAGGTTCAAGTCTCGCCAATGATAAAACCTTGCACCCAGTCAATGGCTGCTAAGGTAGGAACAATATCATCACAGAGGGCCTAGGTGTTACAAATGGTATCAGAACCACCCTATGTGTGACGGAGGTGTGAGTGTTGAGGACAAGATTACTCCTAAGGGAGGTGGATTGTAATATTTCACATCAGTTCAACTCCAGAGTGATGCTTGGGCTAGATGTGCATTCGGGAGTGTCTTATTATGCCAATGCATTTTAGGAGGCTCAGGTTCAAGTCTCGCTAAGGACAAAACCCTGCACCTAGTCAGTAGTGGCTAAGGTGGGGACAATATTGTCATGGTGGGCCTAGGGTGTTACATGGAATTAGTCATTTGGAACCCCACTTCACAGATTAAGGGTTTGGGCGTTTGGAACCTCACTCCCTAAATTTGGAACATTGAGGCAGATTTCTTTCGATCTTAACATTAACCGATAAATAACCAAATGTTTGAATTACCTAATCTATAAAAATGTTTGACATATATGTTTTATTTGATTGAAATAATGATTTAAATATTTGGAATGATTCACTAGACTATTGAGCTCACCTTTTTTTTATAACATTTCAGAAAATTAAAGATCAAAGGCTACTTAGATTATTTTTAGAGTTTTCCTTTCGAGATTCATACTATTGTTTTAAGTTGGGTATGTTGGCCTTAGTGCCCTTTTCAGTTAAAGATGTTTTATTGAATAAATTCAAAGGCCATTGCATCTATTGGATATTGAAATTGATTTTCAAATAATAATATTAATTTATTTTATTTAAAGATTTTAAAGTATTTTATGTGAAATCTGCATGGGTTAATATATAACAAGAAGTCTCATAGTGTTGGGATAGTGGAAAGATAGAAATAAAAGATAAAGTGATGCTCCATTTCTCGAGTGGCCACAATGATTGTTATGTATTGTTCGCACATGACGATAATGTGCCGACTGGTACTATTTGTTGACTCGAGGGCATTTCATTAATTATGTCCTCCAAACTAGAATCTAGTCAATATGGGCCATAGGGGGGAGGCAAGGCGTTACACTGAAAGTATGAGTCATTACACTTCCTGCAATGCTCTTCTATGTATCTTTTGTTATTTATAGATATCTTTTATACACACACACACACACACACACACACACACACACACACACACACACACACACACACACACACACACACACACACACACATATATATATATATATATTCGTTGCCAATGTTGTTGTGATATTGCTATTGCTAGTCGCACGATCTTCTCGTGATCTTGTTGATCTCCCTTGTCATCACTAATCTTTTGTGTTGTCGCTTGTTGACGTGATGTTTGTTGCTAGCTATTGACCTTCCTCCTCGTCAACCTTCCTTCTTCTTCACTCTCTTCTGCATTGGCACCCACTACCCCCTTTTTTTTAATTAATTTATTTATTTCCTCCTTGTTTGCTACTAACCAAGTCGCCATCTTCTTTTTCTTCTTTTTTTTTGTCAAATACATTACACACACACACACACACCACCACAACATGATCCCACTGGGAGTTGAAAGCTGCCCACTTATATGGGCATTTGATGCCTTGACCACCAAGCTGTTAGGGGATTGGCTTCTTTTTCTTCTTCAATGACCCTGGCGCACACCTCTTTTCTTTTCATCTTTTGTTTTTCTTATTTATTTATTATTCACGCTTGAAGAAGTTTCACTTCTTCTTGTTGCCACATCTATTGTGTGCTAACACTTCTGCTTACTCATTGTTATTGCTGCTGCATTACTTTTAATATTTTGATTTTTACCATTGCATTTTGATGCTCTCCTAATTAAAATATGACGGCTTCTTCTCTATATCAAGCTTGTAACACTCCGACCTTCACTCACCAACTACACTAAGGTTAAACTTAGTGAAATGCTCTCATGTGTCAATAGTAGAGATACAAGTATATTAGACCACATTCAGGGTTCAATCAAAGGACCAACATGTGATATAATCATATCATACCTTCTTTACAAGTGATCATCAAGAAGATTCAACAACAATATATAATATTAAGTAAAAGAGAATCCAAATTAATCAAATGATTATAGGAGGTTTGAAATACATTAATTAATATAATCAAACGTGTTGACCAATATATAACTATTGAATTAAAGAGCAAAACAAATAAATTAAACATATGGCCTAACAATCAACGCTAGACACGAACCATTAATAATCTCATCAATGAGGCTACTCCCAATAATACTACTAGAAAGGGTTGGTTGAATTTACACTAATAAATAATCATTTGAAAAATATAATGGAATGTGTGAGCTCAAAGTTGTCCACTGGATTAATCTAAACACATCTCAATTATTATAATAATTAAAATAATGATATGCCAATACTTCCAAACATTATGAGTTTGGATGTCCTAAGATGATGAAATGAGGTTGGAAATGGTGGAAAAAGCGGATGATTTCATGTTGCAAAAGAGGAGAAAGGGGTTGGTTGATGGGGTGTGAAACCAACAAAAACAAATCGTACTTTTTTTAAAAATAATTTTTGCAAACAGTGATAAGTAGGGTCAAATCTACAGAGATTGAAGAAGCTATATATTTCCTTTAGTCAAATAAAATAAAAGATTTAGGGGTTTTGATAATAGGGTAAATAAAATAAATCATAGCAAGTTTAAGCGAAATAAGTTTTTAAAGAAATCTATGTCACAAAATTATCTAGCCCAATGAATAATCTCAGCATTAATTCTTCAAATTAATCATTGATGCAAAGATGACTCATTCATGCTTTAATAAATTTTTTATAGTCATTAACAAGCTCTAATAACTTGATCTCTTTTTCTTAGTTAAGCAAAACAAGTTCTCTGATTAATCCTAATCAACAAACAATCCTCAATCTATTTAGATTAGATGATGCATCCACATAACATGAGTTGAACTCTATAAATTTAACTATGTTGTTTTACCACTAATTATTAAAACAATTGAAAAATTATGGATTCAATACTCAATTGGTTGTATATTATTTTAGTGAATGAACAATGGGCCCTGTTGTAACCATCATGCAAAATAATAATATTGATAGTCACAAAAGATGCACAAGTACTAAAAAGGAAGAGGGAAGAATAGCAATTAGATCTCACAATTCATGATGAATCAAACCTTGATTAAGCTTTAGGTATAAAGAAGAAGTTTAGCTACTTATAGTATGAAAATAACCCATAAAAATAATGTAACCACCTCCCCAAGATTTTCAGCAAGAAGAAGAAAATTTGAAACAAAGAATGCTCTCAAAAAGGTCTCCCTATCCCCTTTTAAACTTTCCTTCTTTCCTTCTAAAAATTCTTAAGGAAAGTTTTGCAAAAGGGAAAGGCACTAAAAATTAGGAAGAATCTATAAGGGAAGAATTTGTGAGAGAGTGATCTATAGGTATTTCCTTATAAAAATATTGTTTCCTAACCAAAAATTTCTTAAAAAAATTAAGGTAACATGTTGTGGTAGCTACAATTATGCCAACTGGTGCAATGATTCCTCTTTCTTTAATATAAATAAATTCTAGGTAATGCAGACTGGCTAAGATGTGATTACGCCTTATCCAAAGACCTCTTTTGGTTTTCTTGCACACTGTTAGCTTGAGTTATTAGTTTTGGGCGTGTTCACGCCTTATGCAGAGACCTCTTCTAATTTTCTTGCACACTGTTCATCTTCAGGTATCAGTTTTGGGCGTGATTACATCTTATTGCAAGACTTCTTCTGTTTGTTTCATTTCTCCATTATGTATATTTGAAGCAGATTTCTATTTTGTCCATACACAATATAAAACATACCATTATGAATACAAAACTCAAATATGCAATAACAAAAATAAGATAAATTTTATATATGTTATTTTGCACCTCATCAAATTCCTCCACACTTAAACTATGCTCACCCTCAAGCATGTGATAGTTAAAATTCATCAACCTCTCTCTTTTTCCATCCCTTTAGCTCTTAAACTTATCTTTTCATGGTTTAAGTC
Organism: Tinospora cordifolia; assembly: GCA_030144865.1. Taxonomy (NCBI): domain Eukaryota; kingdom Viridiplantae; phylum Streptophyta; class Magnoliopsida; order Ranunculales; family Menispermaceae; genus Tinospora; species Tinospora cordifolia. The sequence continues at coordinate 1,269 of JAJIYU010007286.1, read as the reverse complement.
ACCTCATGACATAAAGAAAAGAAGCAATTCACAATACAAGTTACCACAAACTACACAGAGAAATAGCTGCCCTGACAATCTTTCTAAAATCAAATGCGATAGGAATCAATACCTTCTTATTGAATTCACTCTATGCACTCAAGGTATTTAAGGGTGTTTATGATCTCTCAAGTCAACATAGATGGACTCTTACCATAGGCTTGCTCATATGTCACATCTCCACCAATAGAATATGGATTAAGTACATAAATCAAAGGGGCTTTCATAGGGTTGTAATGAAGCTTAGATAAGGTTTGGAGATAGAAATACACACACACACACACATATATATTACATGAGATTTTTTTTTGGATTTTAAATGCACTTTTTACTTTTTTGACTCAAGTTGCAAGAAACTCATCTCTTCTTCTTTGTTTAGACATTGTATGCATCACTATTTATTTTCTCTTTATTTTCTTTTTATTTTTTCTTAGCCCCTTTTTTACTTCTTCTATTTTTTTAAGTTTTTTTCTTTTTCTTTTATTTTTCTTCTGTTTTTGTCTTCTTTTCTTTTCTTGTTTTTTTAAACCCCATGCCCATACTAATTGAATTTAATTAGGTGTACAACATATTATTAGCAGAGCACTATAGTGGTTGGAATGATGACCAATTAATGAAATGTGCTCGAGCTATATACTATCAACAACATAAGATATATTTCACCCACAATGAGATTTGGGTGATGTTAAAAGATAATCCCAAATGAAGATTAAGCACTATCCAACACTGATCAATGAAGAAAATACAACTCAATGAATTTCGTGCTTATATATTTTCATCAAATGCAGATATAAGTCAAAAGGTTGATGATAATGTCGGGACCCCTTTCTAGAACCAAGGGCGGCCCGACCGGCACAGCGGCCTGACGAAACTCTCTCACCAAGACGAGTTTGCCCAACCGCTATTAAGCCATCTTTACAACCCTCATGTGATCGGACGATATCAGAGTAATTGGAATCATTAAAACCAAAGTAAGCAATAATTCAAACGAAAGCATTTCATTTACACATGTTTGTCCAAAATACATACTTAATCGTTTAGAATAGTACAACAATGACCAACCTCAAGGAAAATGAGAAAATAAAAAAGAAACTGGGACAGAAATCGTTAGGGAATCAGGCAATCACTACGCCTTTTCCCTTGTCTGCCACTGAAGAACCTGAAATGGTAATAGAGTAGTGAGCCTAAAATCCACGTGGCTTAGTGAGTAGAAAGATCAGCATGTCAACC
>JAJIYU010007285.1:0-19387 GCA_030144865.1 Tinospora cordifolia | reverse complement strand
GTGATTTGCTTTATTATTTAAGGTTGTTAAATTACACTTTTTATCTGCTTTGACTTAGAAGGTGCATAAATGATCAAATCTATTTTCTAGAAAAAAGAAATTATTTTTTTTAATCCCTGTGGATCGACTTTGTTTTGTGCTACAATTTACCTTGTGCACTTGCAAGTATTTTTTTTAGATCTATTCAAAAGCCAAGACTTAACCTTCGAGCTTGAGATTAACTCATCTTGTTGGAGCCTAGTTATTAATTTGGAAACGTAAGCCACCGATGAATACTTCCATAATTGGCTTATGGGTTCCTATGAGCTTAAAAGACCCTCTTGTTTTATAGTAAAGGAAATAGGAGAAAAACGAGTAAATGCAATAATAGGTATTTTCACAACAAGATCTACCCATACATTAATGACATTTAATTATGAAGGTTGGCTAGGTAGCTGATCCTGTTAGTTCATTCTTGCAAGAGTAGAAGCATAATCTTCCTGCTTCTTAAATACTTCTTCCTGTTAATCCATTCTTGTACAGAATGGGAGGGTCCCTACAAGATTACAAGAATCCTTGAATTACGAGCATATGAACTAGAAGACAGTGAGATTCTTTTTCTTATATGATAAAATTTTGGAATAGTGAGCTTTTGTGAATGTAATATCAATGAGTTGTAACTCTATAAATTTTTCTAAGCAATAAAGACTTCTTCATGTACATACTAAAACATCCTCTTTGTACCAACAATGAATTCAAACTACTTTCTTCTAAGTAAAGAAATTATTTTACTACTTTCTTAAATATGTCCATCATGTAGTTTATTTTGTTATATCACTTACTACAGAGTAGGATCATATGATTTTCTTAGGCAGGCCTTGGCTATAATAGACCAAGGTAGGTGATTAAACATTAGGATGAAGGGATCGTGACTTTGAAATGTTAAGTTGGGTGTTGATCCACTTAGGTAGAGGATACTATACTTTGTACCATGCCATGGAGAATTGGAGCACCTCGGGTGAAGAACGCTCCGCCCAGGTGAATAGAATGTCTATATAGTAGTAATAAGGATTCAACATTCGACCTTAGGATTGACTCATTGTGTTGGAGCCTAGTTATTAATTTGGACCCGTAAACCATTGATGAATACTTCCATAATTGGCTTATGGGTTCCTACAAACTTGAAAACTCCTCTTGTTTTATGGTAAAGGAAATAGGAGAAAAAAGATTAGACCTAGTAATAGGTATTTTCACAACAAGATCTTCCCATACAATAACAACATTTAATTATGAAGGTTGGCTAGGTAGTTGATCCTATTAGTTTGTTCTTGCAAAAGATGAAGCATAATCTTTCTGCTTCTTAAATACTTCTCCACCCCCTCTCTCGGCCTAGCTTAATGATAATCAGTCATTTGCCACCAATTGGAAATTGCTTCTCATCTCAAATTGAGTTGATTGGATTTGCTCCAATGGAAACCATAAAGTTATTTATTTATTTATATTTAATTATATTTAATAGTGAATGGAGTTCTTCGACCCTATTCATTGATACTGGTCATTGATACTGGGAAAAAAAGATCTCTTTTCTTTTATTCCAACTCATTATCTGAATGACTCGCACATACACCCTAGTACATGTTCCTCGGTGTTGAGGGCATCCCTAAAAAGCAGGGCCCATTCCAGTTATCACTAAACTATCCTCTTGTACATAGAGAAGGCTTAAATGGGTTAATAAAGGCATACCACCTTTTTATCTTCTGCTAGTTAATGCACTCTATACAGTCGACTACTACAAACTATTAGGTAGCTCTAATATCCCTGCATAGCTTGTTTTTCCAATTATGAAGCATTGCTAAGTGATCCTACTCACAGTGGAGCAAGTGCCTAGGTGGTTTGGCCAATAGTAGGCCAAGAAATTTTGAATGGTGATGTAGATGATGGTTTCCGAGGAATATAAATAACTTCTAGGTTTTTTCCGATTTGGCAAGCATCTAGATAAATAGTGAATTACAACTCTATTATACCACAATTGGTGCATTGATTTTTGCAACATTAATTCTTTTTGCTGGTTGGTTCCATTGTCACAAAGCTACTCCAAAATTGGTTTGGTTCCAAAAGGGAATAGGGATGAAACTTTAGAATGTTTTTCTTAACGATGGTGGTGGTTTCCAATAGTGACAGTGGGAATAGGGGTGAAACCTCAGATAATATGATGGGTCAATCATTCACTTCATTGGTTCCAAGGGTGCAACTATAGAATCTGCTATTGGGTCAGCCATTTTTGTTATTACTTTCTGAGTCCGAGGCGCTATTGCTATAGAATTTATTAATAGTATTCAAGGTTAAACATGACTTCTAGATAGTTACAAAATACAATGTTTTATTCTCTTCTTTCTTTTGATTTTTTTGACTTGGTAGGGCAGGGTCTTTCTCCATGGGGGCATTCGATTCTAAAGTCCTTTCCTAAACGACTTTCAGTTTAGTTGCTGAAAGATGGATGTTGATAACATTTCTTAATGAGATTGAGTTCCACAAATATGCAAGAAAGAAAAACGTTATTTGTAGCTATTCCATCTATGTGTGCATCAAGTTCACAGAATTTATCATTTTATAATAAAGAAATGATAGTAGCTCGTTGTTTTATACGCTTTATCATATTAGGTTGGAAGAGTTTAGGCAAGACTTTCAAAGTTACTCTTGACGGGAGAATCAAGGAAAATGCAAGAAAGAAAAATGTTATTTGCAATTATTCCATCTATTTGTGCATCAAGTTCACAGAATTTATCAATGTACAATAAAAAAATGACAGTAGCTCGTCGTTTTATAGGCTTTATCATATTAAGTTGGAAGATTTTAGGCAAGACTTTCAAAGTTACTCTAAATGAGAGAATCAAGGCTATTTAGGAAGAAGCGTTCTACTTGTTTGACTTGTGTTGTGCTACCTTACCTACTTATACTTAAAGCCTCACCCTAATAATTTTGATCCTCGTTCAATCCGTTTCTTGATCCTTCTTTGCACGATCCTACATGAGAAAAGAGAGGGCCTCTCACTACAAGCCTACTTGTGTCTAAAAGCTACATTGGAGTTGAGGAGTGCTACATGAAACCTGAATGCTTCGACCCCTATATGAGAAGGACTACACGGGAACCCAGCAAACAACAAACGCCCTTCTTATTACTAGTAAAGGCTCAAGAACAAGCAACTCTTGAGCAGCCCTATTAGTATAGTAAATGTGAAAACCCCTTCCCTTACTAATACTTAGATTAGATTGGGCTATAGTTTGATTGTAGGCTTCAATATTCCCCATCATGGCTTGTAGTGATAGGTTGTGCATATTGAAACGTTTAGTTCTAGTAACGGGGCCCAATTAGTCAAATCCATTATGTTATGGTTACACACCTTCTTTGTTCCTATGTTTGCAAGGTGAGATAGGCGACACATAGCTTACTTCCAAGCTGATAGGATAGGCGACAAGTCGGCTGCAAGGAAGAAAGAGATCTTTGCTAATGTTGACTTGGATCTCGAGGTGTAGTTTATAAAAGTTTGGGCAGAAGGAAACACCCTAAAAGTTCCTTGAAAATACTTAATTATGGTGTCAACACATATTGAGAGTCCTAATTCTATATAGTATCTTGAGAAGAAAACCTCATCGAGATAATGACAATTGGTCATAAAGTCTCTTGACACCAACTTTATGGAAGGGAAGATCAAGAATAAGAAATCAATTTCTTGAATACAACCTAAGGTGACATGAATAAACCTACAAAAAATGAGAATATAATTGCTGAAAAAAAAAACAAAGGAAAATTGGAGAAGAGCTCAAAACTTGGCTTCCAAAATCTATGGCATGTCCTACTCATTTGACTAGTTAGTAGATATGAAAAATCATTTATCCTTCCAAATTTAGTAGAAGATTGATTATTAGAGATCAGTGGGTATTAATGTTCTCTAGTTTGGTAGCTATAGGTGTATTATTGCCCTTATAGCTCAAGATGGCAGCTTAAGAAAAAAAGTAGCCCAAAGTCCTCAAAGTTAACTTTACTCTAGCCTTTTTATTTCAAGAAGATCGTACAACTTACCATGACTCCTTAAACATTTGGGCTAGGGTGATCATTGTCATAGGAAATAGACAACATATGGCATGAGGAAAGGGAAATTGACATTGTCCTCAAGATATTAATGTAAAAGTCTACCTTCCCTTTTCTGAGGACAACTCATCAAGTTACTAGGCATAAAGCTCTTAAAACGACATAGTTGAACATATTAATGTTTAACAATAATTCCTCGAGGTGGTTACCCATGAATTCAAACTTGATCTATCTTGCAAAAATTGTCTTCAATGCTTGGCCAAAACTTGATGAGGACCCCCTAGCATGCCTTCCAAATGTGTATGGTTCAAGCATGTCAAGAAAATCTTTCTACTTTTTGACACAATGAAATGCTTGACATATGACTAGTCTCCTTGAAGTCAAAGTTAGAATCAATACGATCAAAGGGCGTCTGTTCAAGAAGAAAAATAGGTTGATGGTATATTAACACCTCGATAGAAGCATGAGGTGACTTAATCGGCAGGTCAAGAAGAGGCAGAAAAACATAAGGGAAATTGATAGGATATGCTATAGAACATATCTAAGTAAAAAATTAAAAAAATATATAATACTATCCAATCGAGAAGTGGACATGTCAAGCGAGAAATATTGAGACAATAGAGAGAAGAAAAAGAGAATTGAAATGCAAGAAAATAGGAAGTAAGGAACCCTTATTTTATAAAATGCTGCAATGTGTGCTCTTAATGTGGATAGTTGCTATGATGTATTATGAGAAACTCATACGGATATCATAGAAATGTTGCCAAATGGTGAGCAACACGACAAGGATGTGTACGAGTAGTGTGACGACCTATGATTTGACACACAAAATTAACGGGTTCAATATATATATTTTTATGAATTTTTAATGAAAATACATGAATTTTCTTAATTTTTTTTAATTTTAAATTATTTATTAAAAAAAATTAGAATAATTGAGAAAATCTAATTTTGAGGAGAAAATACATGAAGTTATAAGGAAAATATAATTTTCAGAGAGAATATGATTTTTTGGAATGATTATGAAAATTTTAGAGTAATTAATGGAATTTTTGGAAGAAAAAAATATAATTTTGGGATGGATTATTCAATTTTTGGAAAAGAATGGTATAAATGATAGAAATTGGGAAATGGTGAAGATTTTGATGAAAAATGATGAATCAAATGATTTTGATGAGGTCGGACCTATGGCGAGGGTCCAAGCTTGTGCTAGTACACTAGGCGCCCGAACCTTTGGCTCGCGCCAGTTTGGCCTAGGCTCGTGGGCCGGCCCGCCTTCCTAGGCAGCCCACACGCCCATGTCCCCTCTCTCCCCTTTGTTTTTTGATTTTTTGAGCGATTTTTCAGCATTTTGGGGCATTTTTCAGGCAAAAAACCAGGCAAGAACCTAGTTTTGAAGCCGAGGTTTTAGCCATCTAATCCACCTTTTGAGTAAGCCAATACATGGTGTCAACTAGTCACCATGCATAGAAGCTCATGGGCCATGTGGCACTCTCATTTGCCATGCAAGCCACCTCAAACATGCAACAAAACCCCACCTTTGAGCAAAGATCTCATTTTTCCAGTTCTCGCAACCCATATTTTAGAGCTCATATCTCCTTCATTCCAAGTCCATTTTCTTTGAAACTTGGCTCATTTCAAAGCTCTTCCATCCCTCTCAAAGAACCTCCAAACCCTTTGTCAAAATGCACAACCACTAGAGAGGAAAAGGACCACGAAAAGGTGTTGTTGGCCATTGTTGTAGCAAAAATCTACAGAAAAATTTATGTTGGTCTGATCTTTGATAGAGTGATTCCTAGCCCATTCGATCTCCAAGTGATAGAAATTAGAATCTAAGATTCTAACCACATTTTATAGATCCTTGAAGTTGACTAGTTGCTCACTGTCTCAATAGTTTTAGTAGGAAAGAGTTCTAGGAAGTGTTTTCGAGGTATCATTTGAAGAGGCTAGGTCCATCCATTTGGACTGAAAATCTGAGGCATTTTAAACCTCATACCAGAGGCTATAAGAAGGTATAAACCTCAACGATTAAGCCTCTGTGTGCACAATTTTATCTTCATGCCAAAATGCCTACTTATATGTTGATTTTTGGTACTTAGAAAAATTCTTAAATTGTTGATATGTGTTATGTCGTAGGGTGTGTTTAGGAGTGCTTATGGCCATGATTGCACAATATTTTGAGATGAGATTTGAACTAGAAATATTTTTAAACCTAAGTTATACAAAATATGTATGATAGGGCCTCAAATCAGAAGGGCAATAGATATGCATGGGCACATGAAAAACCATAGGAAATTGAAGTTTTGAACAATCTGTTACATGATTGAAAAGTAGGAGACTAGTTAACTTACCAAATATAGGTATTTTGACCTAAATGTTGGTGGAGAGGTTACTGGATATGTGAAGATTGTGTGTAACAAATTTTAGCCTAATCTGAATTCTATAAGGGGGTCAAGTGATGCACCATTTGACTGTCTATCACATGAGGTACAAAATTTCACAATCCCTGTTAATGCACTTAGAAACCTTAGTAAATGGTGTCCAAAAATCAAAATCTAAAGTTTTGATGAAGGTTTAGGTAGTGTAAATGAAATCTAGAAAGTTTTACATAAATATGACATACAAATTAATTGTACAAAAACTGACAAATTCACTACGCAAAGAAGGCAAATGCTTGAATTTGGGCTAAGTGTTGAAATTTGGAGATTTTTGCTTAATTGGACCAATTTTTCCATAAATTGACCCAATTGGACCCAAATTGACCAAGATAACCAAAATTGATCATGTTGACCAATTTTGACCAAGTTTGACCCATTGACCGGATTCGACCGAATTGAATTGGGGTCAGTCAAGACTAATTAGGAATAGTCGAGTAGGGAATTAAGTCGCATTCTATAAAGAACTAAAATTGAGTTTAAATAATGCAAACTCAAGTGAGCACTATGGGACAGGACCGTTGTTGACGGGACATCAATGCATGGAACCTGAGGTGAGTAGTTAATCCAAATGTTTTCTTTGATTTGTGTTCCCTACATGAAACTTGTATGAAATGACATGATTTAAATGGTTTAATGAGATTCAGATATATTTGAATGATTTTGAAAAGTATAGATGTACACGGGTAATGAGACCATAGGCTCGAAGGCCGAGCGTTGGGGTTAGGGTACATGATGTGATTGAGATTAGACTCGAGGGCCGAGCATCGGAGTTAGGGCACATGATCAATGCGCCTAGCCTCAGAACCCGCTCAAGTCACGACACTTGAGGGCCGAGCATCAGGGTTTGGGTATCCGATGGGGGCGCCTAGCTTATGACTCGCTCGAATAGCCATTATGCCTAACTCAGGGCCCGCACGTGCGAGGACCATAGGTTAGGTTTGCTTATTTAACCCTAGCCTAAATACAGTTTTTAACAGGCATATATTTAAGATGTTTTCTGAAACTATTGCACTGTTTATAACTGCCTTCATACTATGTCATGCATTCGAATATCATATCATTTTTACTGTTCATTCATACATGCACTATTTTGGAATGTTGGTTATTGTTGACATGTTGGTCTTACTACTCACTGAGCCATGTTGATTTTAGGCTCACTACTCTATTAATATTTCAGGTTATTCGATGGCTAATAAAGGGAAGGGTGTGGTGATCGCCTAGCTCCCTAATTTTTTATGTTCCATTTTGTTGGTCCTCTGTTAGAGGTCGATCATCCTTTTGTGTATGTGTGTGTGTGTGTGTGTGTGTTTGGTCAATTGTGTATTTTGGACATGGAAAATATGTAATAATGATCACTCTCTGTATGTTTGTTTACTTCGCCCTGATTTTTCTATTATTTTGATATCGTTTGTTGTATGAGATTGGAGAGGCTTAATAGTGGTTGGGGGAACTCGACATGGTGTGTAAGTTCATCGGGCCACTGTGCCGGTTGGGCCACCCTTTGGCCTAGGGAAGGGGTCCCGATAGACTTGGTATCAGAGCCTAGGTTCGAAAGAATAAAAAAACTCTAATAAATAAAAAATTTAGACTACATCAGAATGATTGCAAAAGTAAACGAATCATTGAACAAAGAAGATAAAGTATCAATCATAAAACGTATTTTGAATGGAATATAATATACTACTGAACTTTTAGAGTTAGGTCTGTTTTCAATACTTGAATGACCTATAGTTCAAATTGAACTGCAGATAGAGATTCCACCCAGGAGGGGTAGAGCACCCCCTAGGCGGGGTACACCACTGCTCAGGCCTAGGGAGCCAACATCACCACCACCACCTCCGATTCAGTTCGGGTTATACCCCATATAGAGGTTTGAGGCTGTGATTAGGGCCTTTAATGAGGCTGCTAAGGCCCAGACGGCTTTATTGATGGAGAAACTTGACATGTTGGAGGGTGATAGACAGAGAGTCGAGCCGGTAGTGCAGCCTGTTCCACCTGTGCCATTGGCTGCTGAGCCACCAGTTGGGCTAGTGGCACTACCTGTAGCCCCAACCTAGGATAGACAAGGAGATGAGAGAGCCCATGCCTGGCTTTTCAAATTTTTATGGATTTGTGCCCTGAGAGGTTCAGAGGTGGCATTAGTCTAGAGGCAGCAGAGGATTGGTTGCTGAACATGGAGAAGAACGCCAAGACCCTGAGATTATCAAAGGCGGACCAGGTTCTATTTTTAGCCCATATGTTTGAGAGTGAGGTTGCTAGATGATGGCATTCTATGAGGAGCATTGAGGACCTGACCACTTCTTGGGCCAGGTTTAGAGAGCTATTTCTTGAGGCTTACATTCTTGAGACTAAGAAGGAACATAAGAAGGAGAGTTTCTGAGCCTATGTGAGGGGACCGTGACCGTAAAAGAGTACACACATCAGTTCCTATAGTTGGAGGCCTACGTACCGAGGCTGATTGTTGACGATTGAGAAAGGGCTGGATTCTATCGATGGGGATTGAGAGTCGTTATCAGGTAGGCGACTTCCACATCCACAGCCCGGACCTTGGAGGAGATTTAGAGGGAGGCCCTACAATATGAGATGGATGGTAAATGAGCGCCTTGAGATTTTAGTAGTATCTGGCAGTACCCCTCAACCACAACCGTAGCAGCAGATTGTATCACAAACTCAGCCATCATACAGAGGTGGGCCTGGGGTTCATCAAGGTTGTGGTCATTTTCAGATGCAGTTGAAGAGGAAGTACTATGAGGGATAGTCGAGCAGCACTCCCAACCAAACCGCCACCAATTGGTGGCACTTGTAGCCACTCCTGTGCAAGCACATCCACCAGTAGAGCACATTTTTTCTGGGGCCTCAGGCAAAGGCCGTGGTTAAGGTCGTGGACAGAACCAGAGCTATCAAGGAAGATAGAGACCACCCTTTACATCCTATTAGTGTAGACAAGTTGAACATAAGAGGTTTGAGTGTCTGACTCTTACAGGGGGTCCTAGTTCTTCTGCCCCAGTTATTAGAGACAAAGCATAGGCTTTCACCCAGCCTGATCCTAATTCGATGAGGACCTTGGTGGAAGGTACTGTCTCACTTTATGATTCGTCTGTATATGTGTTGATTGATGTTGGTTCCACTTTGTCCTTCATTTTTGGATATGCTATAGATAGACTGGGACTTAGGCCAATTAGGGCTCCTACTTGGTTGATGTTGAACACTGCCATTGGGGAATGCATCTACCACAACATGATATGTGAGAGGTATATACTTAAGATGGGGGACTTTGAAACTATAGTAGACTTTTGAGTAATGGAGTTTCTCAAGTTTGATGTCTTACTCAGTATGGATTGACTGGCTGCATACCATGCACATGTGGATTGCTATGCCACGAGGGTTGTGTTTTAGATTTCAGGCTAACCCACCGTCACCTTTTAGGGGAGAGCTTTAGATAGGCAGAGTACTCATGGCAGATTAGTGACACAGCATGAGATTCTGACGACCATAGATGAGGTACCTTCATGGTCGAGCATTGATGAGATCCCTGTCGTCAAAGATTTCTTCGACGTGTTCCCTGAAGATCTACCTGGCTTGCCCCCTAAGCAGAAGATTGACTTCATTATTGAGATCATTCCAAGGACACGACCTATATGAATTCCTCCTTACCACATGGCGCCTAAGGAGTTGCAGGAGTTGAAGGTCTAGCTGGAGGAGTTATTGAGTAAGGGCTTCATTTTTTCTAGTGTGTTGTGTTCCAATATTGTTTGTGAAGACGAAGGATGGGAGCCTCTGTTTATGCATCAACTACCGACAGTTGAACAAGGTGACGATTAAGAATAAGTACCCCCTTCCATGTATCAACAACTTATTTGATCAACTTAGAGGTGCCAAGGTGTTTTCGAAGATTAATCTGAGATCTAAGTACCATCAGCAGAGAGTTGGGAGGAAGATGTGCCGCAGACTACATTCCGCACTAGATATGGGCACTATGAATTATTGTTCATGTCATTTGGCGTGACCAATGGCCCAGCTATGTTTATGGATCTCATGTAGAGGGTGTTTCGACCATACCTCGACACCTTTGTGATTATTTTCATCGATGATATCTTGATTTATTCAAGGTCTAATGAGAAGCATGCCGAGTACTTGAGGATTGCAATGCATACTTTGAGAGAGCATAAGTTATATGCTAAGTTTAACAAGTGCGAGTTTTGACTATCAGAGGTTCAATTTTTGGGTCATGTGGTTATAGCTGAAGGTATTTCTTTGGACCCTACTAAGGTCGAGGCAGTTATCAGTTGGCCGAGACCTACCACGGTGACCGAGCTCTATAGCTTATTGGGTTTAGCAGGCTATTATTGTCGTTTTGTTTAGAACTTCTTGAGGATTGCAGCTCCGATGACAAAGCTAAGCACGAAGGATGTTCCATTTATGTGGATTGACAAGTGCGACGACGCCTTTCTTGAGCTTAAGCGGAGATTGACATTGGCTCTAGTACTAGTGTTGCTAGAGCACGACCGAGAGCTAACTATATACACTGATGCATCACAAATAGGCTTGGGCTATGTATTGATGCAGGAAGACAGGGTTGTAGCTTTTGCCTCTTGACAATTGAAGGATCATGAGAGGAACTACCCTATACATGACATAGAACTGGTATCGGTAGTATTCACACTTAAGATATGGCGGCATTACTATTAGTTGCATGATAGTTTGACATTAGTACAAGTTGTTTATAACATTTTATAGGAATTTAGGAGAAAATTAAACACATTTGTGGATAATTAGTGGTCTGAGCATTCATAATAGGAATTACATGTTTCATTGCATTTCAACATTGTTCTTATGATTTACAGCATTTTTTATGAGAAAATGATGTATGGGGAATGATTTTTTGTGTGGTGCAGGTTTAGGATGAAGCTAAAAGAGAATTACAACACATGGAGGTAAACAAAAGTGGAAATCAAAGGAAAGCAACCAATTATCACAGTAGGAGAATCCACGAGCGAGGTAACTGTTAGTTGCATAGTAGGTTAACATTAGTATATGTGATTTATTGCATTTTATAGGAAATAAAAGGAAAATTAGACAAAGTTGATCATAATTAGTAATATAAGCATTTAGATCAGAGAATTGCATGTTTCATTGCATTTTAAGCCTTATGTTCATGATTTATAGCTTTTTCATGAGAAAATTATGTCTGGGGAAGGATTTCTAGTGTGGTGTAGGTTCAGGATGAAGCCAGGAGAGAATTTCATCATATAGAGGCAAAGAGAAGTGGAAACCAAAAGGAAAGCATCAAATCACCGCGGTAGGATAACTGACGATCGAGGTAACCGAAGGAAGACGGAGAAAAGAAACAACTCACTGGTTACTGTGGTCGGTGATCCAGATATCATGGTAACTAAAACATGACTCGAATGAAGAACAGGCTGACCGTAGTAGACAGAATGGAGGACATCCGAGTTTTTATTAAAGGATGATGCTGACCACGGTCACATGATTAATTATCGGGTTTCTCATATTTTTAGGGTGTTTTTTAGTATGGGTCTATAAATAGAAAAGATGATTAGAGTAAAGAGACCCAATTCGAAAAAACTCGATTGTGATGGCACAAGCGGAGTAAAACAAGAGGTTCAAGAAGGTTTTGAGGAGTGAAATCAAGTTTTGAGTATGTTTAACTTTGCTTATTACTTTTTGATGTTTTCAATTAATTCAATGTCAAGCTAGTTAGTTTTAAATGTCTGGGATGTAAATCTCCAATGTGTGAACTATGATTTCTTATTGAAGTTACTGATTTAAAAGCATTATTCTATATTATGTATGCTTAATGCTTGATGTTTACTGGTCGTAGACATGATGAGTTCAAATCATTAGACTAACTTGGAAGAGAGCTTTAATGGTAGGTTGTCAAAGTATAAACTTAGATTAGTTGATTGACCAGAGGATTGTTGACTGTTTAGGGAGTTGCACGAGATTGCCAATTTCATAACGTTAGGTTATTGATTAAGTGCCTCGGAAGAGGACATTATAAGGCAATACTAATAGAAATTGAGGCACCTCGGGAGAGGTTTTCAATTACAGGTGTTATAACTCATAGTGCAGACATTTCATGATCTGAAATAAGAATCACAGGACATACAGTAGAGTTTACTATCCTAAATAGCTTTTCCATATAGTTTCCAAAAACAAAATTTTACTGCTTTCGATAGTTTAGGTTCTTGTTCAGAAATTGACAATTCAACCCCAATCAGAGTCTTAATAAAATGAAAACCAACATTAAATTGGGATTTGAGATACTTTAGTAAATTCCATTCCCTGAGGATGACATTCGTCTTCACCGGTTATTACTAATGTGAACCTGTATACTTGTAGGGTTGTCAACAAGTTTTTAGCACCACTGCTGGGGAAATCGCTGTTAAATATCTTAAAACCAATTGAACTTGGTCTTGTCTTAGCCAAAGTAATTTTATTTCTATTTTAACTTTTAGTTGATTATTTTTCAAATTTGTTAAAATTCATTGAATACACTTGATCTTGTGTTTGCTTTCAGTGTTTCAGGATTGCATGAGTAAACATCCTTGTGTCCCTCATGATCCAAATTTGTTCAAAAAAATAAATCAAATTCGGTGGGAAGCTCAAGGGCAAGTACCAACTATGGGTGATAGTGGAGCTTCTGGTGTGGGAAACAATAGAGAAGCACAACATAGGGAAGCACCATTAAGAGATTTCTTCAAACTGATCCTAAACAATAATTACTCTAGTATAGCAAGGACACTGATAAATGCAAATAACTTTGAGTTAAAGCCATCCTTAATTACAATGGTGCAACAACAACAGTTTGGAGGTTCAACAATTGAAGACCCTATGGCTCATCTCAATTCATTCTTCAGAGTGACTGAAGACCAGCTTAGACTGAGGCTTTTCCCTTTCTCCTAGGGGTATAAGGCCAAAAGTTGGTTGTAAATCTTAATTCCTAGAAGTATCACAACGTGGGAGGAAATGGGACAGAAATTTCTTCAAAAATATTTCACACCCACTAAAGTGCATCAATTGCAGGGTAAAATCAGTTCCTTTAAGCAATCCAAGTTTGAATCACCATATGAAGCTTGGAAAAGGTTCAAGGACTTATTGAGGCGATGCCCAAAGCATGGATACCTCCCTTGGCTTCAAATTCAGATGTTTTATAGTGGACTTACACCACCAACTAGAACTTTGGTAAATTCTACAACTGGACGTTCATTGATGGGAAAGTCCACCACGGATGCCACCCAACTCATTGAAGACATGGCCGGAAATGCATGTGGTCATGGTATAGAGAGAGACACTACCGAGAGAGTAGGGATTCATAAAGTTGATGAAATTAGTGCTTTGCATGCCCAAATTGCGATGATGACTCATAGATTGAATTTGGTAGAAGAGAAGGATAGTAGTGGGCAATATCAGAATCAGCAAACTCAACATTTGCAGTCCATTGCTGAAGCTAACAAGGCATCTTATCCTAGAGAGGCTTCTATTGAGCAGCTGAATGTTATGAACAGATTCAGTTGTTACCAAGGACCAGTTGGGGGTATAATGTTCCCAAGTACTATCATCCAAGAGTTAGAAATCATGAGAACTTCTCATATGCAAATAGCAAGAATGCTCAACTTCCACCCGGAGTTGTACCGCAACAACCTTTACAGGACAAAAAGCCATCCTTGGAAGACAAGCTTGATGAAATGATGAACATGCATTCAAGGTTCTTCAAGGAGCTAACAGGAAGGGTGGAAAGAAATGATAGTAGAGTTTTTGGCATTGAATCCAAATTGGAACTACGAATGCCATAGTTAAAAGCTTAGAAACTCAAGTGGGATAGTTGGCATAGATAGTGTCAAACTAGCAACATAGTTCATTTTCAAGTGACACTCAAATCAATCCAAAGGAGAGTTGCAAGGTAGCGATAACTAGAAGTGAGAAAGAGGTAGCAAGCCCACCCTATCCAACTATGCCATCCGTTGAACCTGAAGATGTTGAAAGTTATGAGAAGAATGTTCCAAGGAAACCAGCTATACAACATGAAGAGCCTCCTAAATCACAAGGGAAAACCAAGGGGAGTGTCATTCAAGATGGTTAGGTTCTAGAGCCTCCACCATTGACATTCCCTCAAAGGTTCCAAAAAAAGAAGTTGGATGAGCAATTTGCCAAAATTTTGAAAATATTCAAGAAGATTTATATCAACATCCCCTTTACAGAAGCTCTACAACAAATGCCCAATTATGCAAAATTTATGAAGGAGATCATGTCTAAAAAGAGGAAATTAGAATACTTTGAAACTGTGAAGCTCACTAAATGTAGTGCCATCCACCAAAAGAAACTTCATCAGAAATTGAAAGATCTGAGCAGTTTTACTATACCATGCAACATTGGATCTGAAATCTTTGAAAAAGTACCTTGTGATCTAAGGGCTAGCATAAATCTCATGCCTTTGTTAGTGAGCAACATGTTGGGCATGTCAGAAATCAAGCCAACCACAATTACTCTTCAGTCAGCAGATAGATCTTTAACATATCCAAAGCGTATTATTGAAGATGTTTTAGTAAAGGTGGATAAATTCATATTTCTAGTCGACTTCGTGGTTTTGGACATGAAAGAAGATTGTGAGATACCACTTATCCTTGGGAGACCATTCTTAGCGACAAGTCATGCATTGATAGATGTACATTAGGGAGAGCTAACCTTGAGAGTGAATGAAGAAAAAGTTATTTTCAATCTCTACAAAGCGATGAACTACCCCAATGACATGCATGAGTGCAAAAGGGTAGAAGTCATAAATTCTTGCATTGTTGAGGTTGTAGATGAATTGAGCACCCAAGATGATTTGGTGGGATGTATTTCCCGTTTAATTTCTTTCCCCCAAAAAATGTCTGAAGATGAAAAGCTAATTGTGCTAGCTTTAGAAGCATGCCCACCAGAGCTTAACAGTTTACATGTTCAATTATTTGAAGCTCATCAATCTGAAGATGTTCAAGAAGCCTCCAGGGCCATTGATATGAAACTGCTTCCTAAACATTTGAAATATGCTTATTTGGATGAAGCACGATCCGTTCTAGTCATCATCTCCTCTTCATTAACACCTGCCCAAGAAGAAAAGTTATTGCAAGTGTTGAATGATCACAAGGCTACTATAGAATGGACAATTGAAGATATAAAGAGTATAAGTCTAGCTATTTGCATGCACAAGATTTTAATGGAAGATTCACATAAGCCTGCAATAGAGCACCAGCAAAGACTTAATCTGATCATGAAAGACGTGGTGAAGAAGGAAGTGATGAAATAATTAAATGCAGGTATTATTTACGCTATCTCAGATTCACCATGGGTTAGCCCCATCCATGTTGTGCCTAAGAAAGGAGGGATCAGGTGGTCACAAATGAGAAAGGAGAAACAATTGCTTCAAGGACAACTACAGGATGACGTGTGTGCATTGATTATAGAAAGTTGAATAAAGCCACCCGGAAAGATCATTTCCCTTTGCCCTTTGTGGATCAAATGCTAGATAGGATCATTGGATATGACTTTTATTGTTTCTTAGATGGGTATTCCGAGTATAATCAGATAGTCATTGCACCAAAGGATCAAGAGAAGACAACTTTCACTTGCCCATATGGGACTTATGCATTTCAAAGGATGCCATTTGATTTGTGCAATGCACCAACCACCTTTCAGAGATGTATGATGGAAATTTTTGCAGATATGATTGAAGACATCATGGAGGTGTTTATGGATAATTTTTTTGTGTTTGGTGCAACATTTGATGGATGCTTGCTTAATCTGAAAAAAGTATTTTCTCGTTGTGGAGAAAAAAATTTGGTTCTCAACTAGGAGAAATGCCACTTCATGGCTCGAGAGGGCATTGTTTTAGGCCACAAAGTTTCTGTTAATGGTCTTGAGGTTGATCGGACAAAAATCCAAGTCATTAAAAAGTTGGCAACCCCAACATCGATTCGAGAAGTGCGTAGTTTCTTGGAGCACACTGGTTTTTATCGTAGATTTATCAAGAGTTTCTCTCAAATCACTCGGCCATTGTGTAGTTTGCTTGAGAAGGAAACAGAATTCAATTTCACAGTTGAGTGTTTTGAAGCCTTCAATACACTAAAGAAGGCTCTAATATCTGCTCGTATTATGTCTACGCCAGTTTGGGGGAAAAACTTTTGAGATTATATTCGATGTTAGTGATTATGCTGTTGGAGCCGTATTGGGACAAAGACGTGATAGAATGTTCATACCTATATATTATGCAAGAAAAATGTTGGATAATGCTCAAAAGAATTATACTAGCACTGAAAAGGAGCTGTTAATTGTTGTTTTTGCATGTGACAGGTTTCAGTCATACCTTCTGGGTTCCCATGTCAAGTTCTTACCGATCACGTAGCTATTCGTTAGCTCTTCATAAAAAATTATGCAAAGCCCAAATTGATAAGATGGATTTTATTGTTGCAAGAGTTTGATATAGAAGTGATAGACAAAAAGGGAACAGAGAATGTAGTAGCAAATCACTTGTCTTACCTATCCAATGAAGCAAATTCGGATCCAAGGAGCATAGTGGAAGTTTTTCCTGATGAGCACCTCTTGATTATCAGTGACAGTGCATTATGGTACACAGATTTTGCCAACTATAAAGTCACAGGTGCCACTCCACTAGATTTATCCCACAGCCACCTCAAATGCTTCATACATGAAAGCAAGTTCTATCTTTGAGATGATCCCTTTCTCTATTGGAAATGTGCTAATCAAGTGATTCATTGTTGCATTCCGAAAGCAGAATTTAACAAGGTCCTTCATGACTACCATGCTTCACCGTATAGTAGTCATTACAGTCATCAACGTATAGGAAGGCGTGTTCTTGAGAGTAGATTTTATTGGTCGAGTATGCTGAAGAATGTCTATCAATTTGTGAAGACATGTGAAGTGTGCCAAAAATAGGGCAACATTTCTAGGAAAAATGAGATACCTCTTACCTCTTTTGTGGAAGTTGAATTGTTTTATGTTTGGGGAATAAACTTCATGGGACCTTTCCCACCATCAAATGTCAAACAATATATATTGCTTGTTGTTGATTATGTTTCTAAATGGGTTGAAGTAGTGGCCACATCCAAGAATGATGCCAAAGTTGTGTTGAAGTTTCTCTCTCGCAACATCTTTTCTCGTTTTGGCACCCCTAGAGCAATTGTGAATGATGAAGGTACATATTTCTACAATAAAATATTCAATAACCTTCTCACCAAAGTGTCTAACCGAGAGATCAAAGTATTATTACAAAAGACAGTTGGAATAAACCGTAGAGATTGGGCTCTGAAACTAGACGATGCATTGTGGGCATACCGGACAGCCTTTAAGACGCCCATTGGCATGTCTCCATATCAATTGTTGTATGGAAAGTCCTGTCATCTACCTTATCATCTATCATAGAGCCTATTGGGCCATCAAGAAGTTGAATTTTGATGCAAAGGCTTGTAGAGAAAATTGTCTACTTCAACTTGTAGAACTTGAGGAGTTTCACCGTGATGCTTTTGAAAATAACACTATCTATAGAGAAATGATGAAGAAATGGCATGACCAACTCATTAAGAAAAAGAATTTCAAACCCGACCAGCAAGTGTTGTTGCTTAACTCGTGACTCTAGTTGTTTTTTGGAAAACGCAAGTCTCGTTGGTTAGAACCTTTCCTAGTTACACAAGTTTTCTCGTATTTTGTAGAGGAAGTGCAAAGCTTGCTTGATGGCCACAAATTTAAAGTGAACGGTTAGAGATTGAAAATATTTTTTGTGGGACCAAAATAGACTGTGGAGATGGCAGAACTTAAGGACTGAAATGCAGTATCCTCATCGAGCTAACGACGTTAAATACAGTGCTGAATGGGAGGCAACCCACTACTAATTTCTATTTTCTTGTGTTCATGTTGTTTCTATCTGTTTTGTTTCATTTTTCTAGGATCCATGTAGGTGTTAACAACTTGATTTCATAGGTCTTAAGTACCATAGGAGTTAGGATATAAAAAAGAGGGGGGGGGGGGGGGGGGGGGGCGGGGGGAGAAAGCAGTTTTTGTTTTACCTACCGTGGTCCATAGGACAACAAATTCTGTGTACTACGGTCTATCGAAAGAGGAACCTAGTTCCCTTGTGCAATTATCATGGTCCACAGAATGATATATTCTGTGTAGCGCAGTCACCATAAGATAACTTGGGGCAGACATGAAATTACTGCAGTCACCAGATTTGCATACTTTTGTGTACCATGGTAACTAGAATGTATATTGTCAGAGTATCATGTGTACCGCGGTCCAAAGTGGTATATAGCACTATAGATCGCAATATGTAAAAATCCCAAAATTGTAAAATTTCACATGTCATGTATTGACCGCAGTCCATAAAGCATAGACCCTGGTAATTGCGTCTTTTTTAAGTCAAATTTCGGTCATTTTCTGCATTCTATTCTAAAAATTTTTTAGTTTCTCTACGACTCTTCATTTCTCTTGTGATTCTCATAGTGCCTTTCCCTTTCTCAAAATAATGTAAGTGTTTTTACTTTAGTTTACATTATTTCCTTGTTTCAATCGTATGTTTAAGTAAGTTTTAGAATTTAGATTTTACTATTCATGCTTGAAATGACTTGTTTTGCTCAAAGCTTTTCAATTTCCTCTTCTTTAATGCCATTTTTTGAATGAGTGCTAAAAATGTTGGAAGCAAGGTGTTAGCGGACTCGCAAGTATACGAGATCGCTTGTAGTAATATCCGAAAAGTTCGGGTATCGTCCTCAGGGAATACTAATGGTGGTTGAATTTTCTTTAACACCAAAGTTGACAAAGATCTCAATTTTATCAAGACAAGATTAAAATTGATTTAAATTGATTAA
>JAJIYU010007284.1:0-19401 GCA_030144865.1 Tinospora cordifolia | reverse complement strand
TTATTATTTATTTTACTAAACCTTAATTTTTTTCATTTAACTATCAAATTAAGGTTTTATTTGTTAGATTTTCACTATAACTCTAATTTATTTTATTTTTCATGTGTTATCTCACAATTTGCACCCAAAAGAATTTTGAAATTAATTTATTTAATTATTTGACAAAATTCTGGGGTATTACAATTCTTATGTCTTTCATCATCCCCTCAGAGGCTACACCTCGCTGATCAGCCATCCTCAACTTGAATGGGTGCCTTTCGACGAAGAGTACACCCCAATATCAAAAACTAGGTTGTCAACCCACATGACGTAATTTCAAAGTGTCGTTCATCACCGTAGGCAACCTCACTTCCCTTTCTTTCAGGAATCACCACCCTCTAAATGATTACATCGCCTTATCTCTACAGCTCCCTTGTTGGACGAGCCCCCACTTGGTTGGATAGGCTAATTGACACAACGCCTAAAGCATGCTTAAGAATCCTAACCCCCCGGTGGACAATGAAACCATTAAAAGTAAGCCTGTTTTCTCTTTTTTTTCATCATACACGACAAGCGCCTTCTTTTTGACCCTGGCTCACTCTTCTAGCATCAACTATTTTAGCTTACTCTCTATTTGACCTACATAGATCTAAGTATGAAGTTAGGTTTATTAATGGTGGTCACTCCACGGCTTTCTATGCAACATGTCATGGAATGGCACTTCCTTTACCTTGTTCTGCGGCACTCATGCTACACCTCCCTAAGTAGACGAGTAAGCCTAGCTCTAAGAGCTCCCACACTTAGCACCAAAGTAAAGCTCACAAGCACACAAGAGAGACTGAATGGTTGTAATGTTATAGAACTAGATTTTTTACAACATTATTAGGTGCCTCCCAAATGAGAAGTCCTCTCCCTTATATAGACTCCCCTATGTACAATCGACGATTATAATCATGCCACTTATTAATGATCTAGTAGACTAGGAACCTTCTAGACTTTCTAGAGCATTCCACATTTCTCTCCCTATCTCCTTCCAGAAGCTCCCCAAGAACACTAATGATCACTTCTACACTCTTCTACACTATAAGAAACTCTTATTTTCAGGGTACAGAAGACTAAAAACAATAATTACGGTCTATAAACTCCTACTACACATGTACATGAGAAAAGACTCAATATGGCACAATTGTACCTAGGTGAGGGCCAAAAGCCTCAGTTGCCTTAGTGGTTCATGACAATCTTCCCCCATCAAAGCATGCAATGGCCTTGTCGCGCCTTTATCATGGAATCTCTTGGTGTGGTCTTCAAACTACCATAGCATCTCGGCGTGCTCCCAGCTTGCCTCACTCTCTGGTAGGTTCTTCTAGTTCACTAAGTATTCTGTGTATGGGGCCTCGTCGTGATTTGTAATGATGTATTCTATGTCCTTGTCAAATGAAGCGATCATAGCCATTTGTGCTTACTTTGAGAATCCTTGCGATAGATCTTCCACATCATCATGATATTATGGTTTTAAGTCGCTAGTGTGAAAGACTGGGTTCATCTTCAGCTTAGCCAGTAACTGAAGTAGGTATAATATTGCCCATCTTCTTGACAATTTGAAAGGGCCCTTCATAGCTCCATACCAACCCCTTATGCACTTTCCTTCGAGACTGAGACTATTAGGGTAAGAGCTTTATTAGCACTAAGTCCCCCACTTGATAGTCGACAAGTTGCCTTTTCTTGTTAGCCCACTTCTTCATTCTTTTGGCAGCCTTGTCCAAATAACTACGTGCTAATTCAGCCTTCTCCTACCAACCCTTGGCGAATGAGTAGGTGGTCGGGCTCTTTCTTTTATACCCTACCATAACAGAGTGTGGGATAAGTGCTTGCTACCCTATGCAAGCTCGAACGGGTTATGGTGGGTAGACTCGTCTTTTGTAAGTTGTATGAGAACTGGGCCATGTCAAGTAACTTGACCCAATCTTTCTAATTGGCACCAACAAAGCAAGTATAGCTAAAGGAGCGCATTGATACACTGCCTTTGCCCATCCGTTTGAGGATGGAAGCTAGTGGAGAAGTGGAAGTCAGAGCCCATCAATTTGAACAACTCAGTCCAAAACTATCCTATGAACCGAGGGTATTGATCACTGATGATGGATTGCGGTACACCGCAATACTTGAATTCTTTCAGAATTGGTGAGCTACCTCATCTACTGTGTAGTCAGTGGTTGCCACTATGAGAGTGGCATACTTGGTGAATCGATCCACCACGACCATAATGGAACCGAACCTTTGGATTTAGGCAATGTAGAGATTCAATCCATGGAGACGCTCTCCCATGGTCTTTCGGGAATAGGTAAAGGCTCCAATAAACCTCCAGGTTGTTGTTGTTCAACCTTGTCTTGTTGATACACCAGGTGGGTTCGGACATATGTTTCCACATCATCGTTCATGTGGGGCCAATAGTAAGCCACTTCGAGCAAAGAAAGCGTCCTACACTATCCTGGGTGTCCAACCCAACGTCTATCATGGCACTCCCTAATTAACTCCTTTCTCAAGTTGCCTCACTTAGGCCCATAGAGCTGGTCCCCCTTGGTGCGCAATAAGCCATCTTGCACCCAAAGGCCTGTCGTCCCTTCACATGCTAACTCGACCAAGCTCTTGGCCATGGGGTCCTTGTCGAGTCCCTCCTTGATTCTATCGCAGATCATGCCTTGGAGTTGGCTAATAGCGGCTAACCCTTCAAGATTTATCAAGGCCAATTTTGTCTTCCAACTTAAGGCATCGACCACTTTCTTGGTCCTTCCTGGTTTGTGTTCCAACACCATGTCAAACTCCGCTAAGAAGTCTTACCATCTTGCTTGTTTTGGACTTAACTTCTTTTGCCCTTAGAGGTAGCTCATAGCGACATTGTTGGTCTCTACAACAAACTGTGATCCTAGTAGATAGTGCCTCCATGGCCTAAGGCAATGCACGATCACCCTTTTCTTGCATTATATACCACCATTCGGTGTTGTTAAGCTTCTAGCTCTCATACGCAATAGGGTGACCTTCTTGCATTAGCACCCTTCCTATAGCAAAGTCGAAGGCATCTGAGTGCACCTTGTATGGCAAGCGGCAATCCAGTAGGCGCAACACCGGTTCCTCCATCACGACCTTCTTTAAATCTTCAAAGGTTCATTAACACTCCTATACCCCGTGCCCAAGGAAGGTCACTTCTTGTTGGGCAACACAAGACTTCTCATTCTTGACATATAGTTCATTCTCCAGCAACACTTGGAACACCATCCTTAGATGGCTTGCATCTTCCTCCAATGTTCTGCTATAAACCACGATATCGTCAAGATAGACCACCACGAACTTATCCAAGTTAGGGGTGGAATAGCTTGTTCATCAACATGCAAAATATAGTCGAGGCATTAGTGAGACCAAAAGGCATGAGAAGGAACTCTAATGTGCCATATCTTGTTACACAAGTAGTCTTAGGCTCATCACCTTCCACAATCTGAACCTAATAGTAGCCTAATCGAAAGTCCAACTTAGAGAAGCACCGTGCTCCCCCAAGCTGGTCGAATAGGTCAACGATGAGTGGGATGGGATATTTATTCTTGATCTTCACCTTGCTTAGGCCCTATAGTCAATGAAAAGTCAAAAGGATCCATCATACTGCTTATGAAATAGCACTAGTGCCCCATATGGTGCCTTAGAGGGTTGGATGTAGCCTACAACCAATAACTCCTTCAATTGCTTCTTTAGCTCCTCCAGATCAGGGGGCGTCATCTTGTAGGGCACCTTGGCTAGGGGCTTGGCTCCAGGCTCCAACTCTATCTTATAATCCACTTCCCTCCTCGACAGCAATCTCTTGGGCAATTGTGGTGGCATCACGTCCTCGTAGTCCTTGAGGACCCCTTCTCTCTCTTAGGTAGTACCCAATTCGTGCCCACGTGCTTAGTTGTCTCAACCATTGTAGCCAAGAATGTGGCCTCACGTTTTTTCACTCCACTGGTGAGCTGCAAGGTCGAGATCATCTTGGTCGGCGCCTTGGTTCGTTGAACTGTTGGGACCGTGCATGATGCACTTTCTTCTATGATGCGCACAAAATTGATGAACGACATAGGGATGGTCTTGACTTTGCCCAAGAATTCTATCCCCAACACCACTTGGAAGTCATCCATAGGGACCACTGATAGGTCCGCCTCTCCACGCTCCACTTGTAGCTCCACTCCATAAGCCAAACCATAGATGGGCTTTGGTTGGCCTCAAAGTTGACAGCCTTGAGCCACCCAACTTCTTTGGCTGTCAATAGTTCCAAATGCCTCACCTCCTTGTCCAACATAGCATGTGTGGGCTTCCCATTAATGCTGGCATCAACATACATGAACCCCTTACTAGATGGCTTAGCGGCCTCCTCCTTGCTCTTCATTGCATTGAGAAGTTGCAAGGCACCCATCCTTGACTCCCCCTTGCTCCCTTCCTCCTCTAGTTTGGAAGCTAAGACATTGAGAGCCTTCCCCTTTGGACAGTCTCGTGAGAAATGCTTGCCTCCACAATGGAAGCACTCAAGATCTCTAGTGAACTTAGGCTGGACCTTGAAGCCATTGCCACCTCTTTATTCTCTTTTCTCCTCCTTGCCATCCTTACCCTCAGATGGCTTGTGTTATTCCTCTTTGTGGTTGTACCTCTTCTTTCCCCCACCTTGATTATGGCCATTCTTGGAAGATTTTATCTTCTTGAACTCCACCAGTTGCTCCGCTACTGCCATAGCTATAGCTAAGTCTTGCACACCACGCCTTTGTAACTCTAGCTTGGCCCTATTTTGAAGCCCATCCATGAAGTTAAAGAACAAATCCTTCTTTGGCATGTCAGGGATCTAAAGCATGAGGGCAGAAACCCCTTTACACAGTAGTGCAACGATCCTGTGTGCTTGAGACGTTTAAGGTTCTTCCATGCCAAATTCTTCGGATAAAACTGATTCTTCAACTCATGCTAAAAATTGTCCAATGAGGGAATGGTGCAAGTGCCCTACCCAATGTCGGCATATCTCATACGCCACCACAACATGGTCATGTCGATGAGGTACATAGTGATTGCTCGCACCATGACCTTTTCCTCTTCCAGCCCAATAGCTTCAAAGTCTTGCTCCATTTGCAAAATAAGAAGTTGTTTATCTCCTGAACATCCCATGACCCACTATAGGCCTTAAGGTCCTAACCCAAAGGACCCAAAGAGACCCCATCGTGTATCAATCAGTTCAACCAATGATTCTTGATCTCGATTGGTCACCTTCGGAATAAGATATGAGATTGATGCGAAACTAGAATTAGAACTGGAGCCAAGAATAGGCTAGAATCGAACCGATATAGAACAAGACGAGACTGGTTCACAAGCTTGACCAATTGAGCTTAGGTTGATGAAAGAAGATCCAGATTCAAATTCAAATTCAGAGATCAATTCGGGCAAGAAGTGGATCCATTTCTTTCCCATTTCAAGAGGAAAAACCAAGAGGATAGGGTAGGATGAACTTCGGATAGGGATTGCACCATAGACAGGTTGAACCCTTGTTTGACCACTTTCCCCCACCCTACTTATAGCGATGAAGCAATTGATTCGTAACCAAAAAGTCGAGCATGATGTGAAGTTGGTTTGGTTCGCCAAACAATAATACCATAACAAACTAAAAGCTCAGGGTTGGGCCTGGCCTGTCTTCTTTATATAGGAATGTTCGCTCACAAAAAAGGCAAGACCCTACTTCTTTCTCCATCACTGAAATAGAAGCTTACAATATATTATTTGATTTGTGGACATGTGATAGGGCTGTTGAAAAGGGAACGGATTGATTGATCCAGGAAAAAGCAATGACCAAAGGTATGTACCCAATCCCAATTGCAAGATTTCCAAACATGGATTGGATTCGAGGGGGAGACACTCCTTGGTTTCCAATGGCTGGTAAGAAAGGTTCTTTTCCTCCTCGATCAACTTATCATTTCTTTGTTGCAGGCCAGATCTTTTACGATTCAAAATAAGGAACTAAACAAGCAAAGGGCAAGAATAAGACTCTCCATGTCTAAGGCGTCTATTCCTTGGATTGAATGGAACCCATCTTCTTTCTCTCCTCCCGATCCAACCACTCGACCATCGATAGTGAGAGGAGAACACTTTATTTGAGAGGTCTTGTAATTGAAGTATATCCGTGATTGAATCCTCTTATCCTTACCTTAAAAGAATACCTTGGAACCCATAAGGGATTTACTTGTCTATGTATCGTTCTATTTGATCTTTTAGGTCTCTACTTCACCTCGACGGTTATGTCATGATGCCCTACTTAAAAAAGCCTACATGCGATGGACAGACTCCCGTAACCATGCTACTTACTTGAATGGAATCTCTTTCTAAACTAAAAGAAATGAAATAATAAATTTCACAAAAAAGTCTTTTTAAAGAGGTACAACTAGCAATTCTTATTTACTTTCTCTGTTACTGAATCGACCATATCCACTCCCTTTCCTTTTATGTTGAGTATTGACCCAAAATTCTGAGCTTCATCTTACTCCTTCCAAGAGACATGTCAGAGCCAGGGCATCCCAATCGGATTGAATGGGATGACAGTTTCTCATTCTAAATCTGTAAAATAAGAATTTAGATCAAATCATACATCGCAGTATACAAGTCCTTCTAATTATTTAAGAGGCTTATCTAAAATATTCGTGATATAACTAGGACGATGTCTCAAATACCACACATGAGTTACTGGACATCGAGAGTCAACAAATTTGACTTTGCATTGTTCACAAAATCTCGAGTCTTCTTTTTCTGTAACACCTCATAATTTTATCAACAAAAAGTTATTAATGAAATAAAATTCATTGAGAAAAATTCTAAAATAATTGGAGGCAAATGAAATCTTAGTATCAAGATGATCTAAATAATGATATAAGGTTAGTGGAATTATCAAATATTATTTGCATAAAAAAATTAATTTATAATTATGCAAGTAGTGGAACAATTATGAAATTAATTATCCAATATAAAGTAAGTAGAGTGAATTATATAATTATTTGTACCTCTCTGAAATTAAAATATTATATAAATACATTGAAATGAAGAAATGAAAAATATAGAGAAATATGAATTATTAAGTGTTGGCAATATTAAAGAAATGGAAAAAAAATCTAATAAATACAACATTAGAGAATTAGAAAGGAGAAAATATTAGCAAATTAATAAAATAGAAGGATAAACCATATTTACACAAATTAAAAAGTGAAATTGGGTGTATAATTAGCAAAACTCAGATAATAAAAACCTTAGAAAGCAATTTTGGTAATAAAAACTGCATCCAACGGCCAGAAACATGTAATTTGCATGATCTAAGATCCCACGGTCAAGATCAAGCCCGCACCAAACGCTAAGGAGCACCAAATCATCAAGATCCAACGGCCCACAATCAATCCGCCCAATCCAATGGTCCATATCTGTTTCGGTGATCGTGAATGAAAATTAGAACACTACGCTCGAGGTTGATCGTGCAGCCAGGATCTGTGCTCACAGTTTTATTGATCGCAAACGGAGATCCGATGTTGCGCTCGGGGACGATCCGACAATCCGAGCTGTTTTTGTTGATTGCGAATGGATGTGCTATGCTCAAGGTTGATCCGACAGTCTGGGCGAGTTGCGTTGATCGCGAGCGAGATCGGCATGCTGCACTCGAGGACGATCCAAGCATCTAGATCAAAGTCGTGTTCAGTGATCGCGAACGGAGATCAGCACACCGCGATCGAGGAAAATTCGACGATTAAGGTTAAATGATTCAAAAATAAAATGAGAAATTAACCAAAAATCCGTGAAAATACTTCCAAAATTCTGAAAATTGGTTTTTAAATTCCAATAAAATTATCCAAATACACTTGCTATTCTCCTATGCTTCAGAGGCATGAAATTTTGAAGAATTGGCAAGTTTCCTACAAAGAGATTACCACAAACTTGCCATTCTATACCATTTTGAACTCTATATAAACCCCTCATGCTCGCCATTCCTCTCATCCCAAGTACCAAGAGTTGAGATTTCCTCTTGTTCTCTAAGCCCTCTTCTTGGCATCCCTCTCATCATTCTTTTCCCTCTTGAGTGTGAGAAGTTCTTGGTTTGGGGATTCATCTTGGGTGATTTTCTTCGTGCTTGAACATTGGGAACTGTCGTCTAAACTTTGGGGAGAACGCATCATAAGGTCAAAGTAATTTTTCTAACACTCCTTTTTCTTATTCGAATTGCTAGCATGTTCATTGATTATTTGGCTTTTGAAATCAAAATAATTTTAGTTCTAGTATTCTAATATATATTTCAATTTCAAATTTGATCCTTGTTCGAATTTATGCATTCATAATATTCATGCCATGTTAATATCATGCTTAGGCCTTATTTCAAATTATGATGCATGATTATGGTTGTTTCATGATTTGATTTTTAGATTGTTCACATTCTGAATTTTATTGATCTTAGTTTCATATTTTGCAGTTTATTTGATGATTCAAGATTTAACAAAAGAAGACGGTGAAAATAACCACGTACCATCATAGCAAATATGTGAGTTGCTACGGATGTTCTTTTCATATGATTAATTCATATGGTTTTTGAGACCAAAGTACTTGGTTGGTGGGTAAGTTCCCTTAAGTTCCAAAAGTCCAATGAAATTGGTTAAGAAAAACTATATTGTACTCTAAGGAGGTACTTTGTTAAGAACATCAAGGGCTTAAAAACCGTTTTGGTCTAAAGTCTCAACTTTAAACAAATGGATGCTTGAAACACGTAATGTATGCAAGTGTTTGAAATATGAATGTGTTATTTGATTTGAATTTAAAAAATGGTGGTTTGAAAAAGATCCACTAAGCTTTGTGTTCACCCCTTCCTCTTTTTTTTTTTAGGAAATTAAATTATGAAGACCATGGAATTTGGATAGTTTCTATTTTAGCAAGTTTCTATTTTTTTAAAGTTTTTCTTTTAATGTAAGGGCATGTTGCCCAATTTTGAATAAGTCTTCCGTTGAAATTTAATTTTTAGATGTTATGAATTTCTTTTTATCAACAATGTAACAGTTTACATTAGAAAGTTATGTACTTTATTTTTTTAAAAATAAGGAAGTTGAATTTTTCTTTATCTTTAATTGCCTTGATTTTATGAAAATTTGTATTCTTGAATTTACTCTAAGGCATGAGGTATTGAGAAATAAAAATTCAAGTGTGTGTCACTCGTAAAGTAACACCGGCCCAACCTGCCAGTTGGTTAAGTCCACTGTCAAAGAATGGTGGCTATTGGATGTCCAATGCTCAATGAATGTGGGGGTTGGGGTGTTATATTTTCATCTCTGATTACTCGAGATTTTCCACAAGCACAAATAAGACTCTTTATGGGCCCAAAATTTCTTTCACAAAACATTCCATCTTTCTCCGGTTTATTGATTTTGTAAGTATAGGATTTTGTCACCTCTCCAACCATCTCTCCATTAGGTAGGATTTTCGTGGTCCAAGCATGTATTAGTTGAGGAGAAACTGATCCAATTCGAAGTTGTTGATGTTTATACCGGTCGATCATGGAAGAAGGATTTGTTTTTTAACTTCGAGCTTCCTTCCTATGAATCTAGAAGTTCTTCTCAAATAAAAGGAAATGGTTCAATTCAAGAGCCAAAGATCGTAGTGCTCAAATGAGCAATCAAAAAGATTTTGGAGCATTTTCAAGATTAGGTAAGCACCTCTTGACGAGCTCTAGTATGATCAGATTTATAAGTAAGCATCTATTGTCAAACATGAGCAAGACCAAATCCTTCTAGGGCCCAAACTTCCATTTCTCCTACTCATTGTCCCCCTTGCTTGGCCCTTCCTCTAAGGGGTTGTAGTATAACAAGCATGTAATGTCCACTAGAACATCCATGGATCATCAACTTGATGAATGAATTTCATGAACTCACTTGCTCCTCTTTTCACTCTCTTTCGTCTTTGTTTATTTATCTTTAAATAGGTTGTTGCTATAAGGTGAGGATCCAAAGGTGCATTTTAGGCGGTAGACTAGAATTTAGAATGGAGGAAGTCATTGCCATGCTAGTTTAAGGGCGAGGATTCATTCCCTCTACTCTATCTACTAACAATTATTGGATACTCAAAAAGATATTGGCCATTCCAATACCACTTTTTCATTATTCTCATTTTGCTATTTCGAGTAACAATCTTCATTACAAGATTGAGCGTCTAAGTGTTGGAGTAGAAAGCTCAAGGAGGATCACTTTCGGTCTTCCCTTCTTCGTTACCTCGAAATAGATTGACTATAAATAATGATTGAGTCAAAAATCCATCAAATCAAAAAATGGTGCACAAGCGTTTAGAAAGAGCACACAAAGGCTGAATAGCTCAACGAGCATTGAGAGAACGTGTTTAGCATCAATTGGTTATCAATTGAGATTACTGTTAGTTAGTTTTTACTTTTTTTTCTTTTTCTTGCGATGTACCACAACTTAAGACAACATGGGTGAAATGTCGAGTTTAATGAGAGTCTCCTCACTTCATTACCCTTAAATAACTGAAGGAAGACAAAGGAATTAGACTAATAGAAACTCTTGCTTGCCTACTTACTTCCTTCCTATCAATCGGTTCGGCCTTACTTCATTCGATAATTGAATTTTGGCCTAGAACTACTACTACTACAAGCTATAGACTGATCTTATTGCATAAGATAAGGTTTGTTTTGAAAAAGAAAAGAACAAGTAACGCTATTCTTCTTTATTCATAAAGATGATTCAACAAAACAAAAAGGAAGCACTTCTTTTTTCTTTACTTAGTACAAGGGTTTAGTTAGTGTTTCGTGTACAGGGAAGTCATCTTTTCTATTTTGATCAAACTGTTATTTTTGACTCGACTAGTTCATCGTAATATGAACAACTAAAGATTAGTGGCACTTCCATAGACAAGGCTGGAGAGATTGACTGGGTGAGAAAGTGAACACATGCCAACTTGGAAGTGGCCATATTCAAAAATGACGTATTATATATAAGTCTAAATGAATACAAAAATGAATGCTATCTACATCTATGAATCTTGTTGCAACGGGTTATGCGCAAGATACAGAGTGGACTACAATGAGACCCTTGCACCAGTTGCAAAGATTACCACTATGAACGAAGGACCAACGATGATCTTGGAGGAGAAGAAGGAGGATGAGGAGCAGAGCCACTCGACCGCTCCCTTGATCCTAGCCCTCAATTCTAGAGGACTACATCGAAGCGAAAAAATTCTCAATTCATGCCACAACGATCCATATGGAAGGGCAGTTTTGTTGATGTATTCCTATTGAGAATGAAGGAGGAAGGAGATACATTTTTTAGGATAATTTGGTCACGTAGATCTTTTATTTTGCTGCAATTCGTTGATTACTTCGTATGAATTTACAATGAAAAAACTCCTCTTCATTGTAAGATCACTAAAGGAAAGGTGGTCATAAATTTGGGAGTTTGCTTCTACACGAAAATGAAAACCTTCAAGAACTAAATCAAAAAAAGAAAGAAAAAAAAAGGAAAAAAGATAGCAAATTCTATGCAAAAGTTTTCTTAGTTCTTTCTAATTCACTTCATAAGATTATAAGCCTTAGGCGCCAAAATTTTGTGAACAATAAGTCTGCACGAGGACTTTAGTCCTCACGAAGACTTTAGTCCTTGGTTAGGGTATCACAATCCTATGACAAAAAATTCTTAAATTTTGGCAAAGAAGTTGTACCACAGTTCTAGTACGTGGTTCTGGTATGCAGTCCTACAATAAGGAACAGTGCTAAGACTGCGATCTTGGGAGCAACGACCATGGTACTATGATTAAGAACCAGAAATGGAAGGTGGAGTGCTAAGACATGTATATATGTACATCTATGTGCAACCCTAATTGCCCCATTCTGTAGTTTGCTCACTGTGCTCGCGAAGAAAACCTTAGCCACCAACTGCCAAGTTCTTCCTCCTCCCATACACATCTTCAATCAAATTTTAATAATAGTCTGGTGAGCTTTGAGAGGGGAAGAAATGCATGAGTGGACAAGAGTTTGAATTGCAACAAATCTCCAAATAGTAATACCAAGGTAACACATTTATTTCACAAAGCATACCAGTTCACTTTCACTATTTCGTGTTTCTTAAGGTTATACACGCTCTCTTGCTGCAATAGGTTCACTAAAAATATTCTGGATATCTATCATAGGTGAGCCTAGGAAGAAAGTAACAAAACTAGGTATAAACTCTTCAGCCAATTCAAATACTAGTTTCAAATCTTAAGTTCAATGTATAGGAAACCCATATGCGAGAGAAAATGAAAAGACACAAAAAGTGAAAAGTCTCATGATATTATGGTAATACTGGGAGTACCGCGATAACGCAATGAACTTTCAATTTTCTTAAAGTCATTCATGCATAAAAGCGTGACCACCATAGGGTTGTCCCTATACCGCAGTACTATGGTTAAAAAACCACGGGACCATCGTGGTAAAGTTTAGGTTATGCGATGACATGTCTCAGACCTATTTTTCAAGTGCCACGCCCACACAGTAACCCATTTGCCTAGCATATGGCATAAAGATTAGTGAATGATTGTGCTATGAGTTTAAAATGATGTAAACGCTTATTGATGATAATCATATGCTAAAATGCAAGGTTAAGGATTTTAAACTAGCAAGGCAAGAATTAGAAACACAGAGAGTGAAATAATTGGTGCAGATGAGTATATACTCTCTCTAATGATTGTGTGTTTACTATTTTGTGATCTTAGAAGCATGCTAGGAAGATAATGGCACTTCATTGTATGATTGCCTACCCATGATACTATGATAGCAGGCCATATGATTTTTTTGTTATCCAATACTGTGTGAAGAATATGCAATTGATGTTGCTTATTGAATAGCATGATTCCATGTGGCTTGATCCATGAGAATTTATTAGCATGTCTTGTGTATACATGAGTTGTGATAGTGATATTATATAACATCCTGACCCCCGATTACTGTCGCACACACCACTAACTGGGCATCTTTGTCTATCGCCTCGATATTAACTTAATCATAAGGTGCGGTTACTCCTTCCATCAATATCCAAAAATGAGAACTTTACTTTTTGTGTTCTTTCCTTTCTCATACCATTCCAATACATATTAGAGTGTGGAAACATAAACAACAGTATTGAGCATGAATAAACATAAAGATGGCATGTCTAAAAGTAATATCATGATTGATCTCAAGAAGATGAAATAAAATACCCTAACCCCATTGCCTAAGTACAAAACGAAACAATAACTGAATGTTTGGCTAAGTCAATAAACAATATAACTACACATAAATGGAATGTGGGTTTCATGTCCTACAAATGTAGACAAAATTAAACTCCTACTACAATACAACCCCAACAATGGATCGTATCAAGCTACTCCAATGGAAGCCAATTACTTGCCTGTGAGCAAGTATCTTCAATGGTTACCTAAAAAGTAAATTAGCGGGGGTAAGCTTAAGAGCCCAGTGGATCTTATACAAAAACATCTCAAGCATTATATTAGTCAAAATACAAACATGCAAGCACTTGTAAAGCATTAGGAATTTCAATGCTTCGATTGTTTAGGTTAACATTAAGACCGAAGGGGGTTCTCCCTCGGCATTCCAACTTAGGTTCGGAGTACTCAATATAATGCCCAAGGCCTGTTACCTACTCCAAAACCCTATCTCGGGATTGATGTCTCACTTGATCACCAACCACGGAGTGAAGTCTCACTTAGACTCACAATCCCATTTCAAGTAGA
Organism: Tinospora cordifolia; assembly: GCA_030144865.1. Taxonomy (NCBI): domain Eukaryota; kingdom Viridiplantae; phylum Streptophyta; class Magnoliopsida; order Ranunculales; family Menispermaceae; genus Tinospora; species Tinospora cordifolia. The sequence goes on along the minus strand of JAJIYU010007284.1, from coordinate 5,640 downwards.
GACCCGTCTAAGGCTAGAAATACCCACGACGATGCAAGACTACTGCCACAGTATCTGCATCACCGTGGCGATATGTGGTTACTTCTCTTTATCATCTTTGATTAATGACCACAAGCATATCCATATTTCAAATATCCAATATAAGTAACTAGTGGATATAAATAGACAAATTATCATGTTCATAAACACATTAATCATAATATTCATCGCATAGCATGCAAAACATAGATTTTTAACTGAAACATAATTCATACAAATCATGGCATGCTATAATTTCACAAAAAGGATAAACATTCATTCAATAGACATACACCCCTAGCATGCTTCTAGACAACGAATAACCATAATCACGCACAATCATGTTTCATATTCACTTCCACCTGTTATTTTGTTCCTCACATTCTAATTCACTCCTCGGTGATTACAAGTTCTCAACATAATGATTTAACATTTAAATCTTCATCAATACAAGTGTTCACAAAATTTTTTTATCCCTAAAACCATTATCTAGCGATTTACATATTATATGTTACACAGACATGTCATAACTTGTTAATTACTGTAGTGGTTATAGTTTCATGCACAAAAATTCGATAATTTACTTGTTTATCGTGTTACCAAGGTACTCTCTGTATTACTGTAATAAAATAAGGTTATTCTTGCAATGTGTTATTTCGCGAATCACATTCCAAGTGCGTTTCTCGTTTCCCTCGTAATTGAAACTTTTACATCTTAAATCTATGATTCACAAATATGTATTTCAATGGGTAAATGAACTTTATACCTTTATCGATTAGTTTTATCTGGATGCCTTGTGCTCCTTTCATCCACTGTTATGCTAAAAAAGCAGTTACACTTTGACAACAAGGAAAAAATTGCTATGTCAAGAAGTGGTTATATTCCGATTGTAATGGATCGGTAATGGATAGCACGTGGCAATGGAAATCTTAACTTTGTTTCACTGTTTTGCAATCGTAGAAGTTTGTTTTCCTTACAGTCACCCCTTCTCTTTTCTTTGTTTCTGATGCTATTGACAGGGTTGAGTGGTCTCAAACGTGTAGGGAAAGAGGAGTTCACTCGCAATAGCTAGGGTTTCTCATGAAAACGAAGGTCAGCAACTATAGTTAGGGTTTCTTGTGAGAACAACGACAAGCAACTACAGTTGTGATTGAATCCAAGTGATTAGGGCTACATGCAATGGTATATTTATATGATTAGAGGAAATTGTAAGGTTTATGCAGTTTCAATTTCTAAGTTTTGATCCAAGATTGCGGTTATAGCTGGGAGGAAAATGGTCTTTGGCATACTCCTAGTCATAGGACCGCAGTCTTGACGAACACCAACTTTTGCAACTTTTCCTTATCGCAAGATCACGGTCCTGTAGCTCAAGACCGGGGTCCTCATAGACCACATCTTTTACGAATTTCGAACGTTAGGATCATGGCCCTCACCCAAGGGACTCAAAATGAGGACTGCAGTCCATTACAAACTGGGGTTTTCCTTTTTTTTTGTTGCTCATCACTTTATATTTGTTTGTCCATTCAAGTCTATTGATGGCTCTAAAACAAAACATATATTTCTAAAATGAAAAATAGGTTATTACAATCTACCCCCCTTAAAAGAATTTCTTCCTCGAAATTTAAAATGATCACATACTTGTATGATGCTCTTCGGTCGGCTACTCCTGGTGAAGAGCTCTGAGTACTTATTCTGCATTTCGCTCTCTAACTGCCAAGTAAACTCTTCCAAGTCATGGTGTCTCCACAGAACCTTGACTAGAAAAATATCCTTGGTTCTGAGACTCTGCACTTTACGATCTAGTATTTTGATGGTTGGTTCTTTATAAGTAGCATTATCCTGGAGTTTGACTTCTTCCCAATGTATGATGTGAGAGGGGTCTAGCTCATATTTTTGTGGCATTGATAGATGGAACATGTTGTGGATTGAGGACATTTTATTCTGCAGATTCAACTCGTAGGCACACTCACTAACCCGTCTAATTATTTAGAACGGACCGATGAATCTTGGTGATAGCATCCCTTTGATCTCAAAATGTTTAAGCCCCTTTTGAGGGTTGATCCTCAAGAATACTCTATCACCCTTTTGGAACTTTAGAGGTTTTCTCTCTTCTGCCTTGTCTGAGTCGCAGTTAACCTCTTTTGGATTTGTTTTACTTGTTTTTTCATCTCTTATATTAGGTATGGCCTATAAGTACATGATCTTCAAACTCTGCCTAGCAAGATGGAGATCTATAGGGTCTACCATAGAGAGCTTCGTACAGGGCCATTTTGATACTTGCTTGGTAACTGTTATTGTACGCAAATTCTGCTAAATGCAAGTATTTACTCTAGTTACCCTTGAAGTCAAGGACACACGCTCTCAACATATCTTCTAATATTTGCATCACTCTCTTAGACTATCCATCTATCTGAGGATGGAATGCAGTACTCATGGTTAGTCTACTACCTAGTTCCTTTTGTAGGTTCTGCTAGAACTAAGATGTGAATCGAGAATCTCTATTTGACATAATGGTCTTGGGTACACCATGTAGCCTTACTATCTCCTTGACATACACTTCTCCCAATTTTTTAGCTGTCTTTGTAGATCGAATGGGTAAAAAATAAGCTACCTTCATGAAACAATCTACAATCACCCATATTGTGTCTTCACCCTTCTGATTTCTGGGTAGGTCATTTACGAAGTCTATTGCAATATTATCCCGCTTCCATTCTGGGATAGGAAGTGGTTGCAACATTCTTGAGGGTTTCTTGTGTTTGGCCTTTACTTATTGACTGATCAGACATTTATAGGCATATTTGGCTATGTCCCTCCTCATACCTCTCCACTAGTAAGTCTTCTTGAGGTTTTGGTACATCTTTTCTCCTCATGGATGCATTGTGTACTTGATCTGATGAGCTTCATCTAGGATGGTCTTTCTGCTCTGCCTAGACTCTGGTACAATCCCCAAGTCTTAATATACCTTCGGCATTGATTTTGAAATCGATGCGCTTGCCCTGTTAGACACCTTCTATCAAGTCCATGATCCACTTGTAATGTTTTTGCTCAACTCTAATATGTCGTAGTAGGTTTTGATTGGCAAACCAAAGCACATAGGTATGTCTACTTCCCATCTGAAGTCACACTCAAATTGTAATTACTAATTAGTTGATGCATTTGCCCTTTTCTTCATTCCTCTTATCAAATTTTTGACTGAGGGCATCAACTGCGACATTTTCTTTCCCTGGGTGGTAGTGGAGTTGGAAGTCATAGTCATTCAAAAACTCCATCCATCTCCGTTGTCTAAGATTTAGCTCTTTTTGAGTATTAAAATACTTCAGGCTCTTTTGATTTGAAAACAAATCAAATATCTCTCCATAGAGATAATGCATCTAAATCTTTAAAGCAAACACGATAGCAACTAGTTCCAGGTCATATGTAGGATAGTTTTGCTCATGGTTTTTTAGCTGTTGAGAGGTGTAATCAATGACTTTACTCTCTTGAATCAATATATCACCCAAGCTATTTTGTAACACATCTGTATACAAAACATATCCCATGCCATGAGTAGGGGTAACCAAGATTGGGGCTTAAGTCAATCCTTCTTCAACTCTCGAAAAGATTTCTCGCACTTCTCATCCCATATGAACTTATTTCCCTTTCTAGTTAGCTTAGTCATAGGCCTAGCTAACTTGGAGAAATTTTAGATAAATCATTGGTTGTATCCTGCTAAACCCAATAAGCTTCTAATTTCTATTACTATCTTTGGTTGTTTCCAATTAGTTATTGACTCCACTTTATTTGAATCAATTCATATTCTCTTGACTGAGACTACGTGCCCTAGAAACGTGACTATCTTCATTCAGAACTCACACTTGTTGAACTTAACATACAATTTGTTTCCCCTTAATGTGCCTAGCACAATTTTCAAACGCTCTACATGTTCAGCTTTTGATCTAGAGTAGATTAAGATATCATCCACAAATGCTACAATGAACTGATCTAGATACTATCTGAAGACTCTGTTCATTAAGTCCATGAATGCAGTCGATGTGTCGGTCAAACCAAATGACGTCAATGTGAACTCAAAATATCCATATTGAGTCTTGAAGGTTGTCTTTATGAATGTCTGCCTCCGTAATCCTTAACTGGTTAGAACCTAACCTCAAATCAATCTCAACGAAATGAGTAGCTCCCCTCAACTGATTGAACAAGTCATGTATTCTAGGTAAAGGATACTTATTCATTATGGTTACCTAGTTGATATTTTTGTAGTCAACACACAACCTTGATAGGTCTAATGAATCCCTTTCCTTGAACTTTACTTGCCTCTGTGACGGTAATCCTGGTAAATCATCTGAAAAACCATCTGGGTACTCCCGCACTACAGGTATCTCCTGAATATCTTTCGACTCCCTAATATCATCATCTAAGACTTGTGTAAAGTCCTCAATCTGCGTCATGCAATTCAGCATAGCAGTCATAAGGCTTCGGGGCAATCTTTGCATATTCCCTTGACCTTCATTAGTTCACCAAATGGTAAAGTTAATGTGACTCTCTATCTTGGGCAATCAATCTGATCTTTATGTTGGGTTAATCAGTCCATGCCCAACAGCACCATCATAAATGTGGAACGATAACACTCTAAGTTCAGTAGTTATCAATTTATTTCCAAATCTCAACTCACATGTACAAGTTTTATGAGCAGTCATAATAGTTCCTGTGGGTGTAGATACATATAGTGATTCTAATGGTGTGGATTTCACTAGTTGTAATCTCCTAACTGGATCTTTTGATACAAATGACTTAGTGGCCTCAATCAAGTTCTTAATAGAAACATTAAATAGTAAAAAAGTACATTTGACAGCCAAAGTCGTTTCTGCCTGTCCGTCTTCAATGGCAAACACTTGGGCCTGGTTCTGTCTGCCATGTTGTTGCTGCTGTTGTTGGGGCTACTCCTGTTGTGGTTGTTGTTGTCCATGACCACCCTAGTTTCTACCCTTGGATCTGCCTCTAGTACCCCTGATTCTAACAATCCTTAGCCATATGTCCCTTCTGCCCACAATTGTAACAAGATCCTTCTTTCTGAGCCTACTGCTTATCAATTTTGCCTTAGGTCTATTGCCTCTTTGCCTGGTCTCTATTCTGCTTATCTCTTGCTTAGTAAGCAGTGCTTTCTCCACTACTTCTCTATAGGTTCTTAGACCCATCAAGTTCACCACCCTACAAATGTCAATCTTCAAGCCTTCCACATATCTGTTAGCCTTCATTTGTTCGTCCCTGATCAGTTCAGGAACTAACTTGGCCAGTTCAATGAACTTGACCTCATATTCAAATATTGTCATATCCCTCTAAGTCAACCTGATGAACTCAGACTCTATTTGTAATTGTGTGGCTTCAAGGAAAAATTTCTCATAGAACAGCTCTCTAAATTCTTCCCAGTTCATCTGTCTTACGTTAGTGTTCAGATCTGCTTTCAACATGTACCACCAATTTTTGGGTGGTCCCTTAAACTGATGTGTAACACCCCCTACCCCCAATTCCTTGAGTTTTGGACATAACCGCCATATTTGGATGGCGGACCTAACCATTTGGCGAGTTGGGACGAGTTACTTTACAAGCGACACACACTTGACTTTCTAT
>JAJIYU010007283.1:0-19450 GCA_030144865.1 Tinospora cordifolia | reverse complement strand
ATTTAATTTATATTTGTTCAATTAAAAAAATGAATATATAAATATATTATAATATCTTGAACATTATTTGAGCTTAATTTGATGAACTATATCTTGAAGATATATATATATGTGTGTGTGTGTGTGTGTGTGTGTGTGTGTGTGTGTGTATTTGATGAACTATACAACAAATTTTGAAGAATTTGGTCACTGTACATCGTGAATAGAGACACATGCTAAGCAAGATAGGCTTTTGGTATTCTATGAGTACTTATTTATCTTGGTTATTTATAGGACATTATAAATATAAAGATAATTTAAATGTAGACATATTATCTATATAAATGTAAGTTGCATTGGTTTGGAATTCATGAAATTGTATTTAGACGACAACGTATTTTAGATTTGTAAGAACATATTGAAGACACAATATCATTATGATGAACTGAGTCTTGAGGAATAATACTTATTATGTGATAATTAGTGTAGGACTAAGTCATGAGAAGTATAGACCTTTTTCTAGGTAATAATCCTCAAAATAATTATAAAGTGTGTGGTAATTAGAGGTATGATATACTCTTTTTAAGGCTTGATAAGAAGTGAGATTAACTCTATTTCTTGGAGAAAAGCATATAAATGTATTTTCTAAAATTTTTCATGATTGAAAGAATAACATAATCACTGTGTTAAAATGCACATATGTATTGTTTAGTTTTGTATAGTGAATCAAATGTTTTATTTAATGTGATTGTCTATGTGGTTATTTAATGTAATACCCAAAAAATTCGAGTTTAAAAAAATGGACAATCAACGATGATCGACGACGCTGTTTTGTCGACGACGTGTCACGACAATTAGTGGCACCATTTTGTCAGCAGTACTGTAGCACACTGTTCACTTGAGACAAAACAACTACGATACTATTTTGTCAATGGTACTGTAGCACATTTTTCGCTCGAGACAAAATAACTTTTGGTAGTACTGTAGCACACTGTTCACGTCACGACAAACAACAATTGGTGGCACTGTCCATGTGTGTCGTTTCTACATAAAAAAATCTATATAAACCCACCACCCTCATTTGCAAATTCATCCCAGCAAGAGAAAAACAAATATCTCTACTTAATCTCTTTTCCTCTCTCATTCTTAAGCTATTCTAAATAGCAAATATAATAGTATGAAGGAAAAAATCAAGTTTTTGCATAGCAGTGGTGAGAACCTACTTCTGGGCATTTATTTTGGAGCAACAGGAGGTTTTTACAAGTCAAGACATGTATAATGACTCTGTCTAAGTTTATTTGTGTAAGATTTGAGATATTAGAATGTCAAAAGAACAAGAGATGGGAGAAACATGTGTAGAAATGTCCACTTCAATACATATTGTAATACTATTTACATGTCCTATGTTACTGTTCACAAAAATAGCACTGTTCACAGGGTACTATTTACTATTACTAGTCATAAGTATTGTTCACAAGTACTATTCACATATACGTATTGTTCATATATACGGTATTGTTCATGAACAGTTATTAAATCATATTTTTAAAATGTAGATCTTGAAAACTGATAGTCAAAGACTCGAAACAACTTGGAATAACAACGCAGGGATTTAAGAGAGTTAACTATCAAGGTAGAAGTGACTACCTGAACTCTTTCATATTATTTTGCTCAAGATATGAAACACGATTCTGTATGATTATTGTTGTATATTATTTTAGAAGCATGTTAGGGGTGTATGTCTATGAATGAATGTCTATCTGTTGTTGTGGATCTATAGCATGCTATGTTTTGTATGAAAGTAAGTAACATTTAAGAATCTATACCATGAATGTCATGTGATGAATAGAATGATTAATGTGATTACGAACATGTTAACTTGTCTATTTATATCCATTGGTTATTTATATTGGATATTTGAAATGTGAATATACTTGTGATCATTAATCAAAGATGATAAAGAGAACTAACCACATACTGGCACAGTAATGCAGTTACTGTGGCAGTAGTCTAGCATCACCGTGGGTATTTGTTAGTTGCATAATAGATTAACATTATTATGGATAGTTTATATGAATTTTATAGAAGTTAGTAGGAAATCAAGTATATTTGTGCATGATTAGTTGCATGAGCATTTATAATATGAATTACATGTTTTATTACATTTGAGAAAATGATGTCTGGGGAAGGTTCTTTAGTGTTTGTATAGGCAAAGAAAGGCTAAAAACAAAGAAGAGCAACCAATTACTGCGATATAGGAACAGATAACCGAGGTAATTGGAGAAAAGCTAGAAAACTATAGGAAAATTGTCATTCTGTTTACCGCATTAATCTGCACAGTGACCGCAGTAACCGGAACATGAATTTCGTGAAGAAACACTAATCGAGCGCACTAACCGCATTCAACAGAATCCAAAAATCGTGTTTCTGACATGCGACAAGGATTACTGTGGTAATGCAATTAAGTTATATATTTCTAATTTTGTTTAGGGTTTTTAAGTGGTTTAATATATATAGGACAGTATATTAGGGTTTAAGCATTCTTAACTTCGAAGATTAGTTGATTTTGACTACCGAAAGCAAATGAAGAATTGAAGATCGAAGATCAAACCTTGAGTATGTTACTTTGTATTCATTATTCTTTGATGTTTGAACTGATTACCATGTCAGGCTAGTTAATCTTAAGTCTAGGATACAAATTTCTAATGTAGAATCCAGAGATTCTATATTCAAATTAATTGATTTCGATGTTTTGTTTTATATTCTGGGTGTTTGATGCTTAATGTTTAATGGTCGTGAACAATATGATCTCAAACTATTAAACTAACTCGAGAGAGAGGTTTAATTTAATAGTTGGACTATCACAATATAGACCTAGATCAATTGATTGACTGAGAGGTTGTCGATTGTTTAGGAGGTTGCACGTGATTACTATTCACAAAGCATTAGATTGTTAACTGTGCGCCTTGAAAGAGGGTATTAGAAAACAAGATTGATAGGTGTTAAGGTAACTCGGGAGAGGGCTTTGGTGATAAGTGCTAGAACCTACATAACCAAGGGTCTAATTAATTGGATTATAAATTGAGGGTGAGAACAAAATAATTTATCATCTTAAATAATTACTCAACATAGTTTTTCAAAACAGAATTTTATTGCTTTCAATCTTTTTCAATTCAAATTAGGATTTAAACAAATCAAACTCAATTACGAGTCTTAATAAAGTGAATATAATACTAGATTGAGATTTAAGATAGTTAACTGTATCCATTCCCTAAGGACAATACTCGGTCTCTACCGGTTATTACTATTGCGATCTCGTACACTTGCGGGATTGTCAACAAGTTTTGAATTGAACTTGGTTTAGTTTTAATTAAGTCAAAATTTAATTTTCATGTTTGTTTTGATTGTGTATATTTTCTCTTTCACTTTATTGAATACACTTGATCTTGTATTCTCTTGTGGTGTTTCAGGTTATGCATGAGTAGAGATTTTTGTGAAGCATACGACCCAGATTTGTTCAAGACCATTAATCAGATTTGGTTGGGAGCCAAGGGATGCGTGTCAACTATAGCTGATAGTGGAACTTCTAGTGCGGGGAACAATGGAGATGCACAATTACAAGACTTCTTCAAACCCGTACTAAACAACAATTACTCTAGTATAGCCAGGACGCCAATAAATGCAAACAACTTTGAGCTGAAGACCTTCTTGATTACAATGGTGCAACAGCAATAGTTTGGGGGTTCAACAATAGAAGATCCTATGGCACACCTCAATTCTTTCCTGGAGATCTATGACACGATCAAAATGAATGGGGTAATCGAAGATCAATTAAGACTAAGTTTTTTCCCTTTTTCTCTAAGGGATAAAGCTAGGAATTACCTTCAAACATTATTTCTGAAACATTACAACATGGGAGGAAATGGGTTAGAAATTCCTCCAGAAATATTTCACTCGCTAAGGTACATCAATTGCAAGGTGAAATCAATTCCTACAAGCAATCCGAGTTTGAATCTCTTTATGAAGCTTGGGAGAGATTCATGGGAGAGATTCAAGGACTTATTGAGGTGATGCCCACAACACTGATATCTCCCTTGGCTTCAAATTCAAATGTTCTACAATGGACTTACTCTACCTACTGGAGCCTTGGTAGATTCTACAGCCAGAGGTTCTTTGATGGGAAAGTCCACCAATGGCGCCACCCAACTCACTGAAGATATGTCAGCAAATGCATATGGCCATGTTATAGAAAGAGGATCATTAAAGAGGGTGGGTATTCATGAGGTTCATGATATAAATACCCTACATGCCCAAATTGTCGCAATGACTCATTGGTTGAACTTGGTAGAAGAAAAGAGTAGCAGTGGACATTTTTAGAATTAGCAAAATTAGCCAGTTCATGGAACTGCAAAAGCGAACAAAGCACCTTATACTGGAAAAAGCTTCTATTGAACAATTGAATGCCATGAACAGATATAATGGGTACCAAGGTACATCTGGGGGGTATAATGTTCCAAAGTCCTATCATTCACGAGTTAAGAATCATGAGAACTTTTCTTATGCAAATAGCAGAAATGCTCAGCAACTTCCACAGGTTTTGTGCCACAACAACCCCTACAAGACAAGAAGTCATCCTTGGAAGACAAGCTAGATGAAATGATGAATATGCATTCTAGGTTCTTTAAGGAATTGACAGGGAGAGTGGACAAGAATGATAGTAGAGTCTCTGGTACTGACATTCAAATTGGAAATGTAAATGCTACAGTCAAGAGCTTAGAAACTCAAGTGGGACAACTAGCATAGATAGTGTCAAACCATAACGCAATTCCTTCCCTAGTGACACTCAAGTAAATCCCAAGGAAAGTTGCAAAGCAGTGATGACAAGAAGTGGGAAAGAGGTAGCAAGTCTACCTCATCAAATTAATTCATCTGCTGAAGGTGAAGATATTGATAGTTTTGAAAAGGATGCTCCAAGTTCACCAGCTACACAGCCTGAATTACTACAGAAATCACAAGGAAAACCTAAGGGGATTACTATTCAAGGGGGCAAAATCCTTGAACATCCACCATTGCCATTTCCTCAAAAGTTTCAGAAGAAGAAGCTAGATGACCAATTTGCTCAGTTTCTGGAAATGTTCAAGAAGATATATATTAATATTCCCTTTGCAGAAGCTCTATAGCAAATGCCCAACTATGAAAAATTTATGAAGGAGATTATGTCAAAGAAGAGAAAGCTTGAAGACTTTGAGACAGTAAAGCTAACTAAAGAATGCAGTGCAATCCTTCAGAGAAAACATCCTCAGAAGTTAAAAGATCCAAGGAGCTTTACCATACCATGCAACATTGGGTCAGAAGTCTTTGAGAATGCACTATGTGATTTGGGGGCACGCATCAATCTTATGCCCATGTCAATGTGTAAGAAGTTGGGCATGTCAAAGATCAAACCCACTTCTGTTACTCTTCAGCTTGCAGATAGATCTCTCACTTATCCACGAGGCATAATTGAAGATGTTTTGATCAAGGTAGATAAATTCATATTTCCTGTTGACTTTGTGGTTCTAGATATGGAGGAAGATGGTAAGATTCTGCTTATTCCTATGAGACCATTCCTAGATACAGACCATGCATTAATAGATGTCCACAAGGGTGAGCTCACTTTGAGGGTAAATGAAAAAAAAGTGGTTTTCAACCTCTATAAAGTTATACACTACCCTAGTGATTTACATGAATGCAAGAGAATTGAAGTCATCAATTCTTGCATTGCTGAAGTGGTGGATGAACTTAGCTCTCAAGATGACTTGGTTGGGTGATCTCTCATTTTGTTTCCCTTCCCTAACCATGACTAAAAATGAGAAACTAATTATTCTAGCCTTGGAAGCCTCCCCACCTGAGCCTAATAGTACACACGCTCCTTTGTCTGATTCCACCCAATCTAAAAATCTTCAAGATATTTCTAAGGCTATTGACTTAAAACCCCTTCCTGATCATCTAAAATATGTCTATTTGGGTGGAGCACAATCCCTACTAGTCATTATTTCTTCTTACTTAACTTCTATCCAAGAAGCAAAACTGTTACGAGTGCTTAAAGACCATAAGTTCGCTATTGGGTAGACAATTAAAGATATCTGGGGTATAAGTCCAGCTATTTTCATGCACAAGATCTTAATGGAAAACTCTCATAAGCCTTCGGTGGAGCACTAGCGAAGACTTAACCCTATAATCAAGGAAGTGGTAAAGAACGAGGTGATGAAGTGGCTCAAAGCAAGCGTCATCTATGTTATTTCAAATTCACAGTGGGTCAGCCCTATTCATGTGGTGCCAAAGAAGGGAAGAATCACTATGGTTGCTAATGAAAAAGGTGAGACAATTGCTTCCAGAACTACTTTAGGATGGCTTGTGCACATTGACTATAGAACACTAAACAACGCCACCTAGAAAGATCACTTCCCTTTGCCATTTGTAGATCAAATGCTAGACCGAATTGCTGGTTATGACTTCTACTACTTCTTCGATGGGCGTTTAGGCTACAATCAGATTGTCATTGCACCAGAAGATCAAGAAAAGACCACTTTTACTTGTCCATATAGTACTTATGAGTTCCACAAGATGATTTTCGATCTATGCAACGCACCTGCCATTTTTCAGAGATGCATGATGGCAATCTTTGCAAATAATAGAAGATATCATAGAAGTATTGATGGATGATTTTTCTATGTTTGGTGCTACTTTTGATGGTTGTTTATTTAATTTGGAAAAATTTCTCTCCGCTTTGAAGAGAAGCACCTGTTGCTTAACTGGGAGAAATGTTAGTTCATGGTTCAAGAGGGCATTGTTTTGAGACATAAATTATCTGTGGATGGACTTCAGGTGGACCATGTGAAGATCCAAGTTATTGAGAACTTGGCACCACCTACATTTGTCCGAGAAGTGCACAATTGCTTGGGGCATACGAGTTTCTATCGCCATTTTATAAAGAACTTGTCTCAGATCACTTGCCATCTTTGCAGTCTACTTGATAAGGAAGCTGAATTCAACTTCAATGGTTAATGTTTTGAAGCTTTCAATACATTGAAGAAGGCACTGATGTTGACTCCTATTATGTCTACTCCAATTTGGGAAGAGCCCTTTGAAATAATGTGTGATGCTAGTGATTATGCTGTTGGTGCTGTGTTGGGACAAAGACATGACAAGATGTTTAGAGCTATATATTATGCAAGCAAGATGCTAGATGATGCACAAAAGAACTACACTACTACTAAAAAGGAGTTGCTAGTTGTTTTCCTTGCATGTGGCAAGTTCCGCTCTTATATTATGGGTTCTCATGTCAAGGTATTCATTGATCACACCGCAATTCGTCAACTCTTTACTAAGAAGGATGTGAAACCTTGTATTATTAGATGGATCCTTCTACTTCAAGAGTTCGATATTGAGGTATTAGACAGAAAGGGTACAAAGAATGTGGTAGCTAATCACTTGTCTTGCCTATCTAATGAAGTCATTAATGATCCAAAGAGCATAGTTGAGCTTTTTACTGATAAACATATCTTGACTATTATTGATAGTTCACCATGGTATGCTGATTTTGCTAATTATAGAACTACCAGCACAACTCCACCAAATTTATCTCACGCTCGCCTCAAGCTCTTCATACATGAAGCTAAGTTTTATTTATTGGATGATCCCTATTTCCACTGGAGGTGTGCTGATAAGGTCATTCGTTGATGCATTCCGAAAGCTAAAATTAACATAGTTCTTCATGAATGTCATGCCTTTCCTTATGGCGGTCACTACAGCCATCAACAAATTGCCCGGCATGTTCTTAAGAGTGAATTTTATTGGCCCACTATGCTTAAAGATGCTTACCATTTTGTGAAGGCATGTGAAGCTTGCCAAAAATAGGGTAACATATCAAAGAGGCATGAAATGCCTCTTACCTATTTTATGGAAGTCGAACTATTTGACATATGGGGCATAGACTTCATGGGACCTTTTCCACCATCTGACAAGAAACAATATATATTTTTGCCAGTTAACTATGTTGCCATGTGGGTAGAAGCAGTTGCTACAACCAAAAATGATGTCAGGGTTGTGTTGAAGTTCCTCTCTCGTAACATCTTCTCTCATTTTGGCACACCAGGAACAATTGTGAGTGAAGAAGGTACACATTTCTGCAATAGAATATTCAATAACCTTCTCACCAAGTATGGTGTGCGACATAAGGTTGTCTTGCCGTATCATCCTCAAACAAACGGGCAAGCGAAAGTGTCAAATCGAGAAATCAAAGCAATTCTACATAAGACTGTTGGGACTAATCGCAAAGATTAGGCACTGAAATTGGATGATGTAATGTAGGCATATAGAATAGCCTTCAAAACTCCCATTGGCATGTCCCCTTATCAACTTTTATATGGAAAATCTTGTCACCTACCATGCGAGTTAGAGCACCGGGCTTATTGGACAATAAAAAAGCTTAACTTTGATGCAAAAGCTTTTGGGGAGAACCATCTACTCTAATTAGTAGAACTGGAAGAATTTTGGCACGATGCATTTGAAAACAACACAATCTACAGGGAAAGAACAAAGAAATGGCATGACAAGCTAATTGAAAAGAAAGAGTTCAAACCTAGATAACAAGTTTTGCTATTAGATTCAAGGCTCCATTTGTTATCGGGTAAGCTTAAATCTCACTGGTCAGGCCCTTTTCTTGTCACACATGTGTTCCCTTATGGTGTAGTAGAAGTTCAAGGCCTAGTAGATGGACATAAATTCAAGGTAAATGGTCAAAGGTTGAAGATATTCTATGGAGGACCAAAGCAGACTGTGGAGTTGATAGCACTAAAAGAATAAAGCACCGTATCCATGTTGAGCTAACGACATTAAACAAAGCGCTGAGTGGGAGGCAACCCACTAATTCATTTTTATTTTCCTACTCATTTCGTTTGTGATTTTTAATTTTCTAGGAGGCATGTTAGTTTTTGTTCTTTTCTTTCCTTTTGGTGTTTAGGATTTAACTAAAAAAATTGATAATGAAGAATATGTTCTGTAGACCTCAGTCACCAAAACAGCACCTAGGGAATGCATTCTGGTAACCGTGGTCACTAGAACACAGGGTGTTCTGCATTGGGTTACCGCGGTAACCAGAACACGTTTTTTGAACTTTTCTTATAGTTACCTCGGTCACACAGACCGATTGCGATAATCACATCGTTTAAAGCAAAAAAAAATCGCTCATTTTTCACTCATTCGCGGTAATTTTCTCTGAATCTTCTTGTAGTCCAAGCCTGTTTTGAGCATTTCTTCACTCCAAATCGACAATGTAAGTTCTTTTACTTCTTTTTAGGCTATTTCCATTCTTTAATCTTGCATTTAGGATTGTTCCTTGCATAATTGAACATTTTAATCAAGTTTTTTAAGTTTCTTCTTCATTGAGCATGCTCATTTTTCATTTCCAGATTTTTTGCATTGTCCAAGCCCTAATTCACTATGCTAAACGTGATTTTACTCTTTGCCTCTTCTATTGAGTAACTAGATGGCTTTTGATGTGCATATTGCATTGAACAAAGTACCAATGAATGCTTGCAATGCCCTAGTTTTGATTTTCTGATATTTGTTTCGGTTGTATTTGGAGGTTAGACTAGTTATATTGCTGCAAATGTGTCTATTATGGGAATTCATTGAGTTAATAATCCACTATGCATATTGCTTGCTATTGCTCTAGTTTTTTACTTATTCAAAGTGGTTTTCCTTGCCTATTGACATTGTTTGCAAGATGCCCAAAATAAAGCATTCTATCTCAAAGGGGAGACAAGTACCAGCCCCTCCTGCTCCTGAAGATAGGCAAGACTTTAGGTCAATAGCAGTCAAACAAAGATATAACATTATATGAAGCCGTTGTCACTTGATTCCAAAGAGGGGCATAATCTTCATGATAGAGGAGGGCAACTTGGGCGTTGACGTAGTAATAGCCTCCCGTCACTAGGAGAAGCTGATTAGTGCGCCATCTGCTATAGTTATCTTCGTAGTACAAGAATTTTATGCTAATGCTTTTGAATGGAACAGTTCGATTATATGGGTCCAAGGCAAATGGGTCTAGTTCAGTGAAGTTGCAATCAATGAGGACTATGGGCTACCTCCAGACACCCCAGATGAATATTATGCAAACTTAGCCACTCGCTTCAACATAGAGGACATGCTAAAGACTGTGTGTAGAGGGTGCCTCCTGGACTTGTTACAATGACAAGCCAGTGAGGCTATATAAGAGCACATTCACCATAGTGGCCAAGGTTTCATTATATTTGGTTTGTGCGAACCTTCTACCTTTTTTGGCTATTCACAGGGTTACTATAGAGAGGGTTTTCGTAGTTTACTGCATCATGAAGGGCCTATCAATCAACATAGGCTCTATCATTTCTAATTCCATTAGGCCACCCATTAATAGGACCAATGCAAGCTTACTCCACCCTACTTTGATCACTAAGCTATGTAAAAGGGTAGGGGCCATATGGGAAAAGAGTGAGCCTTTACTGAAGATAAAAGACCACATAGCTGTGAAGATGCTCACCATAGCTCCTATCAAGAAGAGGAAAGCTACTACAGAGCCCTCAGTACCTCCAGCTGATCCAAAGCCATCTACTACAGCTCCACCTTCATCATCTACTACTGCAACCCCTTCTTCATCTACTACACAACCCTCCGAGCTACACACTGTCCTGCATAGCCTGGCCTATATCACACAATGGCTACACAACGAGAACCCGACTAGGGCACCGGCTAACCCTCCTCCACGTTGCTCCATCCTGTATACGGATCTTACTTGTTGTGATCCTTCAATACCTCATGCTCCACCAACAGCTGACGATGATGATGATGGTGTTGACGATAATGATTTTATTATGGAGGCGAAATTTTTTGGAGACAACTGATTCCTTATTCTTTCTTTTATTTTGGGCTGTATTTTCTTTATCATTTAGCTACAATTTAGCTACGTTTGTATAGATTATTGTCACGTTTGACTCTTTCTCTCGTTAATCTCTTTGCTTAGATATTTTGTGAACTCCAGACTAACTTTTCTACCTTTTTGCATGCATGTCTTTGATGTTTTGCTCTCCCTCTTGTAAGTGTCAGTGTACTCTTGAGGACAATGCACTATTCAAGTTTGGGGTTGTGAATCTCTTCAATATGTGAAGTTTAGTTTTTCTTTTTATTTCATGTTTATTTTTTGATAGTTTTTTTTTTTACTTGTTTTGTCTTGCATGTTTTAGGATCATGTAGTAAGTGTCAATTAGGCTAGATTCATACCATACTGTTGAAACCTTCGTTGAGTGACCAATGACATTTGAAGTTCATATAGAGCAATGAGACACAAAACTAGGGTATGTTCAAAAAGTGTATCGGGTTTGTCTAAAATTTGAATTGACAAAACTCTTTAGTCTTAGGTAAATTGAAAATATGAAACTAAAAAAGTGAAGAGTGGAAACCAACCTACAAATAGAATGAATTTCCCACAGATCCTTGAGATAATCAAATCTATCTTAAATATTGCTTAGGAAGAACTTTAGAAAGGAAATAAAGTATGTCATTATTGTTTAAGCCATAGCCTAAAGGCCAGTCCTAGACATAATAACCCTTTGTAGCCAATTTGAGCCTTATAGCCTGTTTTCTTATTATGAACCTAAACTTCATATAAACAAATTATCCTTTTATGAATATTTTAATTGTACCCATTTATGTACACTCATAGTTTAATACTGCCCACTTTGAGATGTGAAAAAGGAGGGAATGTTGACATTAAAGTGCATGTACCTTTAGTTTACTATCGTTTGTTTTAAAAAAAAAAAGCGAAATAAAAAAGATTCATATCTATTTCAATATTGTCAATGAAAGCTAAACTTTTTACTTTTGCAAAGGGGTATATATGAGTACATAGTGTACTACTTGTGATGAAATAAGTTTGGGGGAGCTATGAAAACAAGATTATGAGAAAGAATGAAGAAAACAAGGAATTAATTCACAAAGGATCAAGCTGCATTGAACAAAACAGGTTGTTATTATTATTTTGAGTATACATTTGAGTCAAAATGAACATCCTATTACACTTGTACCTTGAGCCAAGCTACACTACAACCTAGAGAAAAAGACCATTGATCTTGACTATAGCTTGACTTGAGTAAAGGATTGATAGAGGAGCGCATTGGGAGGGTTTGTGTACTTAGGTATTAAGAGAGGATTTTTACCAGTAGAATGGCAACTGCAGCAGATGAGAGGGTGAAGTTGAAGAAAAATAGAGGATGAGCTAAAAATCTAGACAACCTGAGCAACTTTAGGGACGTGTTAATGAATTGTAAACCGTAAGAATGAATGATTGAGATTACAATGATGAGTGAAAAGAAATTCAACTAGATATGGTATGGCATGTAGATATAGACTTTGAGTCATTGTTTGAGGACGAACAATAGTCTAAGTTTGGGGGTATTTGTTAGTTGCATAATAGATTAACATTATTATGGATAGTTTATATGTATTTTATAGAAGTTTAGTAGGAAATCAAGCATATTTGTGCATGAGTAGTTGCATAAGCATTTATGATATGCATTACATGTTTTATTGCATTTGAGAATTGTTAAGTGTTGTTTATGGCATTTCTATGAGTAAGCGATGTTTGGGAAAGGTTCTTTAGTGTTTGTGCAGGATAGGAATGAAGCAGAGAGAGGATTACAACACAAAGAGGCGAAGAAAGGCTAAAAGCAAGGAAGAGTAACCAATTATTGCGATATAAGAATGGATGACCGAGGTAATTGGAGAAAAGCCAAAAAACACTGCAAGAAAATCTATCATTCTGGTTATCATGGTAATTAGCACAGTGACCATGGTAACTAGAATATGAATTACATGAAGAAACACTAACCAAACACACTGACCACGAATAAACAGAATCCAAAAATCATGTTTTTGACATGGAACGAGGATTACCATGGTCATTGATCGCGATAATGCAATTAAGTTATGTGTTTCTAATTTTGTTTAGGGTTTTTAAGTGGTTTTATATATATAGGATAGTAGATTAGGGTTTAAGCGTTCTTAACTTCGAAGATTAGTTGATTTTGACAGCCGAAAGCAAACGAAGAATGAAAACAATGAAGAATTGAAGCTCGAAGATCAAACCTTGAGTATGTTACTTTGTATTCATTATTCTTTGATGTTTGAACTGATCATCATGTTAGGTTACTTAATCTTAAGTTTATGATGTAAATTTCTAATGTAGGATCCTGAGATTCTATATTCCAATTAATTGATTTCAATGTTTTGTTTTATATTCTGGTTGTTTAATGCTTAATGTTTACTGGCAATGAACAATATGATCTCAAACTATTAAACTAACTCGGGAGAAAAGTTTAATAGTTGGACTATCACAATAGAGACCTAGATCAATTGATTGACCAGGATGTTGTCGATTGTCTAGGAGCTTGCACTTGATTATTGTTACAAGGCATTAGATTGTTAACTGTGCGCTTTGGAAGAGGATATTAGGGAACAAAACTAATAGGTGTTAAGGTACCTTGGGAGAAGGCTTTGATGATAAGTGGTGGAACCTACATAATCAAGGGTTTAATTCATTGGAATATGAATTGAGGGTGAGAACAAAAGAATTTATTATCTTAAATAATTACTCAACATAGTTTTTTAGAACAGAATTTTATTGCTTTCAATCTTTTTCAATTCAAATTAGGATTTAAACAATTCAAACTCAATTACGAGCCTTAATAAAGTAAATGCTAATACTAGATTGGGATTTAAGATAGTTAACTAGTATCCATTCCCTAAGAATGATACTCAGTCTCTACTAATTATTATTATTGTGATCCCATACACTTGTGGGATTATCAACAATATTCTTACCCTAGGCGCGTTTTTGTTTGAAAGGAAACTGGGACTCTAAGTGAAACTTCACTCCCTAGTTTGATGATCAAGTAAGACATCAACCCTGAGATAGGGTTCTAAGTGTGGAACGGGTCTTCAAGTGTAACACCCCGCCTCCCAAGTCCCATCTTCCACGTCATCTGACGGTTCAATTCTCTTTGATCAAAATCTTGGGAAGCCCGGGACGGGCCCGTGCTACATTTTCTTCTTCTTAGACCCCAAACACAATAGGGTTCCTGTGTACATTAGTCTTTGTACAAAATGACATCATGGTAAGTAAAATCCTTCCTTTATTCATTCGACAAATTTCGAGTACAATAAACCATTATAGCGAAAAATAAATTTAAAACTGGAAATACATGATTTCACTTAAGCCGATGTGCCCTACATTGAAATAAATAAAAACTTTTAGTGGGTAAATCTCCTCGCAAGCTGATTAATTTCCTGTTGTGAAAAATAAGGGGGTTAGCTAAAAAGCCCAGTGAATCATTTCATCTATTTAATCCATTATTCCAACCAGACAATGCAAGCAGATCAAACACTTTCAGAGATTAATTCGATTCAACAAATATATTAATTCAGTCGTAATTTAAACCAAACGGGAATACCCTCTGTGCTCCAGATCTAGGGAGAGAGATCAATTCTGAAACTCAAACCCATTTTCAGTGGGATCATTTTTGAAACTCATTCCATGCTGGTGTTAGTATTGACAGCCAGCTCCAATTCTACATGGAACGCAGAAAGTCCCCCGTACCGGTACGTGGTTGAAACCTCATTTAATCTGACTCTTGTGTGCAAAAGCATGGTAGATAAATATTTCAACAGAAATTGAACATACCACAGTATAACATGATAAATCAACAAAAACACAGATGTTCGATTTCTGATGTACAATATCGTACGAGACGCAACTACAGAGCATACTCTCTCAAACAGGAAAATGACTTTCGATTTCTGATGTAGAAGATCATACAAGACGCAATTACAGAGCATACTCTCTTGGTCATGCAACATGATGATTGAATGACATAAATGCAAAGAACAAGAATAAAAAAGCATAAAAGATCAAGCTAACCAAACAAGCAAGCATTATCGAAGTCAAAATAATAAATTAAAAGAAAGGAAAGAAACTCACCTCGAGATCGCTTCCTAAATTATTTGTAGCACTTCGTGGCTACCACTTCGCAAACTATTTAGAATAGCTCAAGCAAAGAAGAATTAGAACTAAGGTTTCCAAGAAGGAGGCAAAGAGAGAGAACAAGAGAAATTTTCAACTCTTGTCTTTGGGATGAATGAAATGGGTGGAGTAGGGGGTTTATATAGGGCCTTTTTCCACATTACTTCTCTATGTATATTATATATCTCAACAAATGAGATATTTCATTCATGAATGTCTTTTCTTTACACATTACTTCTCTATGTATATTACCATCATACTAAACGAAATATTATTTTGATGAGTGCATCTAATTAATACTTTATACACATACTTTTCTATATTAATATCATACTAAAAATATTATTTTCTTATTCAAATAGAGAAGCATATATTTACCCAAGAATTCTATATGTCTAATATTAATCAACGTATATTCATTTATACTTCTATGCTAACTAATTAATTGCATATTAATGATAAATATATATATATATATATGTGTGTGTGTGTGTGTGTGTGTGTGTGTGTGTGTGTGTTTTAAACTCAAATTTCAGTTATTACGTCACTAAAATTTCAGGTGTTACAATTATTATGTCACTAAAATTTTAGGTATTACATCAAGCGTTATATTGAATACTCTAAACCTAAGTTGGAATGTCGAAGAAGAAAACCTTTAGGTCTTAACCTTAACTCAAACAATTGAATCATTGAAACGCTTAATATTTTATTAGTGCTTGCATGTTTGTATTTTGACTATTATAATGCTTGAGATGTTTTTGTGTAAGATCCACTAGGTTATTAGGCTCACCCCACTTACTCTTTTTCAGATAACCATTGAAGAAATTGGTACTGACAAATAAATGTGAAAATAGTCATCAATGGTAGTGTGGCTCATAGTATGCAAATGTGTTAGAAAATGAACTTTATTTGCTATTTTCAATTGTAAGGCATATGACCCACCACATTTAGTCCTGTCAGATGTCAACCATTAGGCCAGACACTAGTTGTCTTATCAAAACTTGGCCATGGGGCCCACAAATTTGTCTTGAATTCTGATATAAAAATTAAGTCTTTTCAGTTATTATGTGATCCCAAGGTTATTGTTATTATGTTTCTAAGCAAGTGTATTTATACTTCTTTTGTACTTTGGGATATGGTCTAGTGCAACCAGCAGATGAGATAATTGATATAAAGAAAAAGTAATATACCGGTTCTCGAATAGAAAAGAGGAGTGACTGCATACAGCTGAAATTACGTCTTAAGCTATGAGACAAATACGTCGCCTATGACGAATGTGAAAGGTTCGGGAGCCAGGTTGTTACATTAAAAAGTATCTAAATATCATAGATAAAAAATATTCACTAAGAATGTTGTAACTCACTCATTTTCTTGAACTTTTCAAGAATAGATCGTAAAGAAAAGTGAGTAATACAAGAAGAATAGATAACTTTTCAATAACTGCTTTGTGCGTATATTGAAATATTATGTAAGCTTGTATTTTTGTATAATAATATTTATCGATATACATGTAGTATCACATAAAAGGATACAGATTATGTCTAAACTAGATGAGAGTGTTAGAAAGTATTTGTTATGAGCTGTGAATTATGGTTGATGAGAGTGTCTTGAAAATTATTTGTTTATGAAATTCTTGAAGAATAAATTGTTTATCAAGTGATTTCTTTCCTTCGGGATAAGTCAAGATTTTAGAGGAGATTTTGTCAAATTTTTTTTGGATATTGTGGAATACAGGGCTAGAGAGTCTAACATAGTTGTGAAGACCCATATTTTTGAGACAAAATTTATGGGTTCGATGTATATGTTCACATGTATTTTCTTGAATTTTTTAATAAAAATACATGAATTTTCTTAGTTTTTCTTGATTTTATCCATTTCAATTGAAGAAAATTAAATTAATTGAGAAATATAATTTTAGGAAGAGAATACATTAATTTTTGAGGAAATATGATTATTAGGAGAGAATATGATTTTTAGAGTGATTATCTAATTTTTAGGAAGAAAGAATAAATTTTCGGGTAATTATTTGATTTTTGAGAGAGAAAATACTAATTTTTGGGTTGAATATATATAATTTTTAAAAAAAATTGTTTAAATATTTGAATTGGTGGTATATTTAAAAATTTTGAAGATGATGGTCGGTTAATGAATAAATAAAATAGAGAAAAATAAATTTTATATATATATATTTACAAAAACAATAAGAAAATTGAGAAAAAGACATGAGAATAGAAAAAAAAAAAAAAAAAAAAAAAAAAAAAAAAAAAGGGGGGGCAGCCCAAACCCACAAGCTTGGGCAGGAAACACGCAAGGGGCACGGGCCCGCCCCTCCCCCCTCCCCGAGCCCACCCCCCCCTCCCTTCTCTCTTTTTTGCATTTCCTCCATTTTTTTTCCAAACTTTCAGTTGCAAAAATCAGGTTTCGCCCCTATTTTAAGATGTGGTTTTGACCATCTGACAAGACTTTTGGTTAGACTTATGAGCATGGACAACAAGACACCTTGTATGGCAACCCATGAGCCATGTAGATGGCCACGTTGCAATTAATTTGGCCATACAAGAGTGCTCCAACATGCAACAAAAACTTGGTTTTTGAATAGATTTTCCAATTGAACAAGCTATCTTCGCCAGTTTCTATCTCCTTCATCCCAAATTCGTTTTTCATGAAATTATACTCTTTTGAAAGCTTTTACTTCCCTCTACAATACTATGCAAACCCTTCGTCAAATCACACAACCATAAGAGAGAAAAACGACTACCAAGGTGGGGTGCTCAACATAGTTGGGAGCTAAAAATTGTAAAAAATAATATTGATCTAATCTTTGAAGGGGTGGTTCCTAACCCATTTGGGGTTGGTTTTTGAGGTAAATCCTCTCATTTTAATCCTTTTCATATGTAATTTAAGTTTCATGTGTTTAAAAACCAAAATCGAACCCTTGAATGTGTTTTACAATCTGCCGAAGTGGGCTGCTTACAACATGTGATAGCAAAAGTGTTGTTGGAATCAAATTTGGGGCAATGGTTGAGGTTGTTAAGAATGTTCATTTGGGCTAAAACTTAGAGTGATTAATCCTCACATTTGAGGCTAAAAGAAGATATAAACCTCGTACCCTAAGCCTTTGTATGCATGATTTTCTATGCATGCAAAGTTACCTCAGAACAAGAGTATTCTGGTACTTAGAACATTTTAGAGTTTTGCTAATGCTTGTCAAGTGTTTAGGGTATGTTTAGTATGATTTTAGCCTCAAATTGCTTGTTGTTTCGAATGTGTCTTAATTAGTAAATGTTTTGTGATCTAAACCCTTAAAAAATGTGTAAGAAAGAGCCTTGGATTAATAGTTTAATGGGGGCAATTAGACACTTGAAAACCATAAAAACCATAAACATTAGAAGAATCTGTTACATAGTAGGGAGGTTGGGGGATCAATTGATTGACCAAAACTTGGTATTTTGAGCTAAAATTTGGTGGATACATTTTTGGTTATGACAAAAACATGTGTGCCAAATTTCATCCCAATCTGAGTTGGGTAAGTTAGTCAAATTATGCGACCAATGACTATTTGTCAAATGAAAATCGAAAATTTATAATTACTGATATTCCACTTGCTATCAAATGGAGCCCAAAAATTGCAATCTAGAATTTTAGCGAATATTTAGGAGGTATAGATGAAATGTAAAAAGTTTTACGTAAATCTGACGCACAAATTGATCGCAGAAAAATTGGCAAATTTGCTATATGCAGATAGAACCAAAAAAAAACTAGATTTTGACTAAGTGTGAGAAATTGGAGATTTTGACCAAATTGACCCAATTTGGTTGAAATTGACCAAAATTGATCGTGTTGACTAATTTTGATTAAGTTTGACTAGTTGACCAAGTTGGACTGGTTGACCAAATTGACCACATCAAGTTTGGGTTGACCGAGACTAGTTAGGGATAGTAGAACTAGAATTGAACCACATTGCTCAAAAGAACTGAAATTAAGTTTAAATAATGCAGATCTAAGCGTGTACTACGGGATTGGTGTTGGGATCACTGCAAGTGTATAGGATCGCAATAGTAATACACAGTGAAATACTGAAATATCGTCCTCTAAGAATGATATGTGGTTAATAATCCTAAATCCTAATCTAATTTTAGTATCAACTTTATTAGGGATCAAAACTGAATTGAATATTAAGAACTCAAATTAAATCAAAAGCGAATTGAAAACAAATGAATATTTGTTAGCAACCCCACAAGTGTACGGGATCGCAATAGTAATAATCGGTGAGACCGGATATCGTCCTCAGGGAACGTATAAAAATCAACTATCTAAAAGCCCAATTTACTATCAATTTAAACTTTATTAAAGCTACAAATTCGATTGATTAAGAAT
>JAJIYU010007282.1:0-19686 GCA_030144865.1 Tinospora cordifolia | reverse complement strand
TCTCTCTCTCTCTCTCTCTCTCTCTCTCTCTCTCTCTCTCTCTCTCTCTCTCTCTCTCTCTCTCTCTCTCTCTCTCTCTCTCTCTCTCTCTCTCGGAGAGACGTAGAGAGATAGGAGATACGTAGAGAGAGAATGAGAGATGCAAAAAGACAAACAGAAGAGAGACGTGGATAGAGAGAGAGAAGAGAGGCGCAGAAAGATTGAGAGGGAGCAGAGAAAGAGGGAGGGACGAAAAAAGAGAGAGAGGGAGAGAGAGAGCCGAGAGAAAGGGAGAGAGATGCACAGTGAAATGGAGAGACTTGCCGGAGTCGCTGACCAAATAAGATGTGGAAGTTGCTCACCGAAGTGTTGGAGATGATCACCAGAGTCTTTGAGATGATCATTAGAGCTGATTCGTGTCGTTTAACTTGGAAAAGTTAGAGCACGAAGTTATTAGATTTATGTTAAAATTAAAAAAAATAAATGATTAAAAGTTCTCCTATTTTTTTAAATTTATAGAGAAGCCCCTCCAACGCCTAGCGGTTTCCTTGGCGTTGAGGGGGCCTGGACGCCTAGGTGGCGCCTTGACAACATTGATCCTCACCATTTGCCTTATCAACTTTCATTGTCATAGTAAACTTTCCAATAACCCTTTTTAGCCTTTATCCCTCTACAATCCTACGCAAACAATAAACCACTCAAAGATTCAATTGTGAAGATTGACCAATCTTTGAATTTTGACTGCGAACAAAAATCGATCACCTCTATATCACAGCCCATTGTTGTTTACTTTCTCGAAGGATAAGGAAGTCAAGACTTAGCTTCCCAGTAGATTGCTTTATCCTATGTTTGTTATTTTAGAGTGGGACCCATAAATATTCCAAGGGAGAATCTTCATTTTATTATTACCACAAAAACCCAACTGTCAAACACATAATTGACCAAAAACTACTACTCTTCAAGGATAATGTATTGTCCACTATCTAGATTGATTGGGAACAATTGCATTCTACATAAGAATTCAATAGCTTCCTCTTTTGACAACTAGCACTTTGTTGTCTGGCGAGTGCCACCCAGTGGAAGGTCTAGTCTAACATTCCTGCCAACAATCAGTTTAGATGGGCAGGCATAATAGGGCAAACCAGCGAAGGGACAAGGGATTGGTTTGGGTATTCAAATTGGAGCAAAGGGCAATCTATGCAAAGCTATGTTATTGATTGAAAAGAGGGGAAGAAGAAGAGGGAGAAAAGGAGGGCAGACAAAGGGAAAATCTTTTGTAGCATTATTAGTAAATTTAGGGATGTGTACCTTCTTCATGGGAAGACATTTACCATGGCCAAACCTATGAAAATGTTCATCCACTAAGCATCAACTGTTCCTCACCATCTTCAAATCTTGCGCCATCATCCATCGAGTTATTCTCCTGGTGAGAGGATTCAACAAATAGAGACTGCCAAACCCTTTTCGTATGCTGGACAACTTCGTTGCAATCAGTTTGTAGCCCACTATATTCAGCTCCTTTGCATCTCTCATTACATGTATCAGGCTTCGACATTTCCTCAGATGCAAGTGTTTGCTTGAATGGAGTTGTTCATGCTTGACCTTTGGTTGTAAACGTAGGTGTTCTCTCTTATTAGATGAACCAAATGAGTCCCTCATAACCTCTCCCATACATATGCCACTTGATGAACTCTGTTGAGCTTTTCACTACTAAAGATCCTTTTACTCATTGTGCGACCTTGCGCTGTGGGCTTCAAATGAAGAGATATAGATGGCAATCCTAGACACTTTCATCCTAGGTTTATGTCAAATACCCAATCGACTAATGGGTTGGTCTTCCCCCACAACTCGGTTTTTAGGAATGACCAAGTGGTCACAATGACCTGGTAGTAGTCCATAGCATTATTAGACTTGAGACACTGACATCAGATTTCTTATCCTTCAGCTCATACAACTAAGAAATAAAACATTTAGGCCATTAATAGTGTTTCAGTTTTTTAGACCACGTGATAGGTCATTTGGCCTCTGTCCCCCTTTCTGGCTATCCCTGTCGTGGTGTGCTGCCACCTAGACAACTTCTGCCATGCTTCATGCCTTCCTTGACCTGCTGCCTTGCAATGGCGAGTATTTTCATGTTGGCTTTTTGGCAATTGAGAGATCATTCTGTCTGGTGGTTGGGGTTCCAAACTTTCTTGTTCATGCATTAGTGCTTTGGTTAATCTTCACTTGTGTTTTCCACTTGCTAAAGGGTTTGATCTTGCTTGACAACCATGTCCAAGCTTGAAGAAATGGATTTCACACCACTCTTTGCATTGGAAACTTCCTTGAATTCTGATAAGCAATTACTCAACAGCCTTAACATGCATTCTAGCTATACCAAAAACAAGTCCCTCCACCATCCATGGATCCCTTATTTCTATCCCACCACACATTTGTTCACAATTATTCTGAAATCACCAAAGTCCAGGACAAGATTGAGATTCCTTCCACCCCAACCCAATAGAAACAGTAAAAAAGGTGGTTCTCCCATTGCATCTCCTTACACTGTTTTATAATGTTATAATTGAGTTTGCTACAAACACCATTTTACTCTTATTGAGAGCTTCTTTCTCCTTCACAGACATGCATATAGGAAATTGTTAGTTGTTACCAATAGGACTAAGCTAGATTTCCCTAGCAAGTCTCTCAAGCAATTTCTTCTCAATTTCACTTATTTCACACCATCCAATGATGGGAAGTTCCACATAAAGGTCTCAACTATCATCGATCTCCCCTCTTTGAGCATATGCTCTAAGTAGGATGTTGGAGTCATTGCATTCCATCACAGCATCAAAATTGGATGAACTTGCAGCCTTCAACATTCATTTTGCCCATTTGGTCTTCAGATCATCCACTTGAACTTTGTTGAGAACTGTAGTTGGCAATTGCCCACACACTTATTTAATGCATTGACCAACTGAGATTATTGTTTGATATC
Source organism: Tinospora cordifolia (assembly GCA_030144865.1). Classification (NCBI taxonomy): domain Eukaryota; kingdom Viridiplantae; phylum Streptophyta; class Magnoliopsida; order Ranunculales; family Menispermaceae; genus Tinospora; species Tinospora cordifolia. The sequence goes on along the minus strand of JAJIYU010007282.1, from coordinate 16,730 downwards.
ACCCTCATCCAGCTTAAAAATAATTTGTTGTATACCTGGTATGCTACCCTCTAAACTTGGTGAATTCCTGTTAAAGTGAAGAAGGATCAACGACAAAACATTCTTTTATGATTCCCATCCCTCTTCACTTCAGATGACTCAGCAACAGTCCTAGCCAACCACTTGTCTGCCACTGTCAACCTTAACTGAAAGAGATTTTTAGTTTCCTCAATGTTAATACCACCAATTGCTTCCCAAACCCCAATTTGGTACCGATCCGTTGATGACTGGAGGGAATGAACAATCACCTGACTTCATAGTGTTACCCATTGATTGATTAGCCTTTGATTTCCCACCATGGGTATCACCTGTGAAGCCCTCACCTCTACTACCTCGGCCAAAATCCTGCTTTCCACTTCAATTGCAGCAAAGTCACTCCATTACCATGCTGACTCCTCTCTCTCCTCACTATGTATAAGTTCTTAAGGAACAATGTTGTCATACGTTGACAACATTGTATTTTCTGACTTCAAAAGTGGGGGAGCCTGTGTAATAATCGACAATAAACTTCTTGTTGTCATACATTGATACTAAGCAACAATGTTGACTATGTGGCAATGGATATTTTGATAATTTTTTTTTATTTGTTCTATATTTTCTGTTATGTTGAGGGCAACTATTTTTTCCTCACCATTAAAACTTTCAGTAAAATTTGCGTTTTCTCTTACTTTTGAAGCTTTTAGCATCTTTAACTTGGAGTATTTCCCTCATCTGTGGTTTTGTATTGTGGTATCAAATTTCTAAGGTTGACTCTACTAGCTTTTGTCATTTCTTGATTCTCTCTGTTTTGAGGTGACTGTGTTACGTTAGGATTTAAATCTCGTTGATATGATGCATATCATGAATTAAATATTTAATATGATGTGTGCAGGATATAGCTATTCGGAATCTGGATTATATTTTTACAGTCTCAGCACAGGCTATTGCAAATGCCTCACCTGAGATTCTTGCTAATCTAGAGAAATTATTGGATAAAAACTCATCTGAGCCATGGAGCTACCGTCGGCTTCCTACACCAACTGCAACTTTTCCAGTTACCATAAACAGTGAAGAGGAAAGTGATACAGAAATCTATAGGATTCGAGGCAATCATATGAAATCTATTGCAAGGAGTTACATAGATCAGAAATCTGACTGCTTTCTGCAGCTCCAAGAAGGTGCTGATCAAGCTATTTTCAAGCAAGTCCGAGCTATTCGGAAGAAATTGCAGCAGATTGACATGCTAGAGACTAAGCAATCTAATGGCCATCTTCTTGATGACCAGCAAATCTTGAAGCTTCAAACTAGGCCGGCTCTTGAGAGTTCACTCATAGAGTTTGGTTTTCCGGTTGAAGATCAAGACAAATCTTCATCACCTGTTTTGTTGGATGGCAAAGGGAATAAAAAGGTGCAGGTGTCAAGAAAGCAGAGGAAAAAAAACAAAAAAAAGATGGAACCAGTTGCAACAACCATTGAAATTTGTGGTAATGTGGAGCCAAACACAATAAAGGGGTTCTTGGAGGTAGAGAATCCCAAAGTTGCTGAACAAAAGGTCAGATGTCAGACCTTTCCTCTGCAATACATTTTCATAGAAAAGTTTATGTTGTGAATGTAATGCTGGTAATGATATTTAGAAAAAGTAAAGTGTTTGTGTCCCTTGAAAAATGACTGTAGTAACCTTTCCACTTTGGGTTTCCATATTATGTACCACATGCGTGTGTCCTATAGGAAAAGAGATCGACAAAATAGTCCATGATATGTCTACTGTGATTTGGTTAATGTTTTAATGCAGTTTGGTACACTGTATTCAAGGCATTGCCTGGGCAAAATGCTAGGCAGGCAGTAGAGGGTTGTGCAAGTACTTTTAAAGTTTAGGGGGGTTTTTCGAATTAAATAAAAAGTTTTGAAAACAAATTCCCACTCTTTAAACGGTAAATACTTGAAGTTGGAGCTTTCTTTCTTACCAAACCTATTCTTTGCATTTGCTTCGACCAAGAAATGTTGTCAAACTCTCTGGCGTCCATCAGCAACCATTGGACAATATATATATATATATATATATATATATATATATATATATTGTCCGATGGAGAACTTTCAATTGCATCAAATCTCTTGAATGATGTGAATTGTGGCGTGAACTAATGTTTTGTGGACACTGTTTTAGGTCATACAAAGTGTTTTTGGTCATTCGATGAAAGTTTAACCATTTATTTTAGAATACATATATATATATATATATATATATATATATGCATACAATTATGTATAAATTGTCCAAGGAACTGTAAATAACTAATTATTTATTTTAGGGACCAATGAATAAATACTTTTGTTGCCCAGGCAATGCCTTGCCTAGACAGGGAAAGTCACTTAGATATAGTCTTGTCACCTTGAACGACTGGGTTGTTATCTGATCTTAGTTGGGTGGAACACAAGAAATGCCGGATGTTTCCTCTTTTGTGTGGGGAATGCCTTCTTTCTTTTCTTTGAGAATTATTGAAGAAGGAACTAGAAGACGAAAGCATTAGAATTACTAAATAGCTGACCAGTTCTATGCTAAACTTTCTATAATGCTTCATTCTACAGGAGGAAGTTGAGGACTCTGGCAAAACTGGAAGCAGTGAGGTTTTAGGGAAGTCCCCTATCTGCAGTTCAAAGAAATCTGTTCCTGATGTTAATAAGCTTAAGAATTCCACTCCAACTGTATCCAAGAAGAAGAAGAAGAAAGGTGGCCTTTCAATGTTTTTGAGTGGTGCTCTTGACAATGTTCCCAGGGATGCTATGCCACCATCACCACTGCCTAAAAGTGATGGCCCAGCATGGGGAGGTGCTAAAGTTTCAAAAACCTCCACATCTCTGCGGGAAATTCAGAATGAACAAAGCAAGATAAAAGAGATTCAACCAAATAGGAACGCAAAGTATCCTGTTGAAGAACGTGTTGAGGTTACAACTGGTTTACAAATCCGACTGAGTTCGTTTATGCCAATAGGAGGGTGTGGCGTGTCTAGCCCAATAGCCATGAGCTCATCTCGAACATCCCCCGTTTCTGATGGAGAGAAAAGCACACCACCTTGGGCATCCGCAGGCTCTTCTCCTATTCTGTCCCGACCATCACTGCGAGACATCCAAATGCAGCAGGTATGTCGTTGGAAATCTCATCGTGTTTCTGTTACAACTAATACATTACAAGGTTAGGCTTTTATGGTGGAATGGATTTTGCTGGGCTTTTCTTTTGCAAAAACCTTGATAAAACTTCTGATTGATAGAGACCCCTTTCTCTAAGACGTCTTCTCAATCTCATATGAGCAACGCCGGGTCTTGTCTCTCATTATTTTGCACTTTTTCTTTTGAAACAGGAAAAACACTTGCACAACATGTCTCACAGCCCAAAGACTAGAACAGCTGGCTTTGCGGTCACTACTGGGCAGGGTTCGCCATCAGACACGAGTAGCAGCAGTAGTCGCTGGTTCAAACCAGATGGTCAGTTGCCCTCGTCACTCCGTTCAATACAGATTGAGGAAAGAGCAATGAAGGACCTTAAGCGCTTCTACAGCAGTGTCAAGCTGGTTAGAAACCAGACCTAGGTTCTGTGATAATTCAACCTAAGGTAGAGAAACTTGTTCCTTTTAGTTATTGGAAAATTGTTAAATTGTAAATTTGTTTGTACAGAGGTCTCACTGTGCATTTAACTTTGTTATACCTTAGTTTAGGTGTCAAATCTTTCTTTCCTCATCAATAATGATGGTTTCTTAATTTCTTGAGATTCCACAAGCCCAAGTCTTAAGAAGAAGATGGCACTGGCAGTAAGATCAAATTAGGCTAGAGGCTTTCTGCCCTAAAGTACAACTAATCTGAGGAATGCTAGCATCGAGCTTCTTTCTGCTTCAATTGACCATGTTGCATCCTTAAGATTGATGATAGATCGGACATGATGATTTAATTAAAATTGAAATTGTAGAGTATCCGCTGTTAGCTGCCTAACATTTACGGTTTTAGTTTCGGTGTATAAAACATTGATGGACACATGATCTTTTTCATAGAAGAATTTGGTGTAATTGGATCTGAATTTATTTATTTCATACCAATATTATGTCAGAAAATGAAGGTTAATAATTATTGCCTATGCAACGAACACATCGCGCTCAATCCAAATCCAAGAACAAGGTCAGTTCATTGTTGGAAACATTTTATTTTCAATACCATTACAAGGCTGTTGTTTTTGAGTGCACAATTTACCTTTATGAGTACATGCTTTTGGGTCTATTAGATATCGGTAGAGATCTTTTCTGCAATAAATAGTTGGAAAGTCCTTATATTTCATCCAATGATTTTGAATGACGTGTATCAATGGTGGGACAGAAGGCTTAAGCTGTATTAAGGTATATACATCTTTTGAGGATATACAAATGTTTTCAGGTTTCAGGGGGTGTCCTTCAGGCTAGGGGTGGACATCCTTAGAGATTAGGGGTGTCAGCGAATTTTTCTTGGGGTTCCACGTCTGTTTGGGCCGTAGGTCTTTAATCTTTGGGATGAGTGGGGTATTTTAAAGTTTGTGTGAACACCTACTTCCCATAAAAAGAGAAAAGAATAATTAGGAAATTTTATGAAAATGGTCCTCTAAAAATATTGTTTTGTGAAAACAGATTTAAAGTTTTAATGAATAATTGTAATCTCTTTAGTCACGTGAAACCTTATTTGAAGTTGATATATCAAACCACATTGATATAACTTACATATTAGCAACTTTTTGAAAGGCATGTGTATGATGTTTGTACATTCATATATTAACAACTATAAATAAAGTTATTTGAAGTTGTTAATATATCAATATTGATATTGTCGATGAAAATAATAAGTATACTAATTTGGATATTGTTAAGATATTGATAATGTAAGTGTTAATATATTGAAATGTTATTGATATATTAACATTGAAATTATTGATATATCGTCAATATATTCATTTGTGAGTTGCTCATATACTGACATTGATATTGTTGAGATATTGAAACAAAATAATCATCATGTGTTGTTTTCAACACTGTGCATCACTTATTGTGACATTCTAATACAATGCGCTGTAGAAGTTAAATGAGTGGTGGTACTGTGTAGCCTCATGCTTTGCTTAAAAAAAAATCCACACTTTCATTCAAAAGATTATTATTATTATTATGATATTTGCGGATAGTCCTTCCAAAGATACACATATATATATATATACATGATCACTGCCTTTATGGAGTCAAATCTCAATTATTGCTAAAATTTTCCAGTTCTTATAAAGAAGAGAAAGCAAGTTAATTTATTAATCATGCAAAGTTCAAAAGTGACCATTTAAGTCACTATTAGCTTAATGATTATTTACTGACCACAAATCAATTAAAAATATATATATATATTTAAATACTGTCACTATATTTTTACATGTAGACAGTTTTCAATCCCAAAAACTGGTGTCTACCAAGGTATTTTTATTTACCAAGGTATTTTTATTCTCCATTGATCTTTGTGTACTACAAAATCATCATGATGTCAGCAACCCTTATCTTCTATACCTTGGTTTCAACTGACATTCGTAACTTCTATATATACCTTCATACTATAAGAAGGTAAGAGCTCTTGTACCATAGAAAAAATGTTTCTTGACGCTTGTTCAGTTCCAATTTAATCCCATGTTGTCAAAAAAAAAAAAAAGGATATCTAAAGTTGTTAGACATCATTACTCCGACTAAAATCATAAATGCATTTCGAATAACCCTTTCAAATTCTTTAAGTTGAATATCCATCAAAACTCTCAAAATATTGTTTGGTGGTCTATCGTATGATGCTCTTGTGGACTAAGAATTATAGAACCATCAATATAACAAATCACTGAGACGAACCTATCTGACATTTGAATGTAACAAAATAATAAATTCATCATTATGTACATTTATCGTCATAAAATGCAAGAAATAAAACACTCACATTCATAGCATAGTAAAGTATAACATTCATAACATAGTTAGGTTAGCAAAAACACTCAAATCAACATCAGCAGATAAGCTAAGACCATCAAGAACAACACCGACAACATCGCTACCATTACAAACAATCCGATTCTAAGAAGAAGGGTGCCCGTTGCAATCGATAGACTCTTCATTCCATGAATCAAGAACAAACCCAGTTGGGTCATGCTTGACGCCCTTCTTGAACTCAAGTAAAGCCAAGATGTCCTGAGATAGAAGCTGAGCAGTTGTAGTTGCATTGAACAAAGCTAACGACAAGATCAAAACCACCCAAAAACCCTTCATTTGTTTTTTTCTCTTTCTCTTTTTCTCACAAATTCTAGTTCCAACAAAAACCTAGAAACAACAAACCCTAAGCTTTTCTCAACATCTTGCAGAACCGTAATGAACATGGCAATAGTAAAAGCCTTGAAACAACAAAATCAGGACAACCCATTACAGTTTGTGCATCAAAAAACTCCATTTATGACTGCAAACTGCCAAAATACTTAACACCAGAAAATTTGGTCGCTTTCACCATCGCCACATAATTCATTCCCCCAACCAAACTAAACTTTCAGCTCATTTCTAGCACAGAACTACTTATCCCATTCTCTCTATCTCTCTAACGTTCCCAGCAAATAAGCACATACAAACCTCACCATCATCATCAAAAACAACAATATAAGCCCAGAAAATATAAAAGTTCAATGCAACTACTAAAAGCACATACAAATTTCACCGGTCGTCCGAGTTCACCTGCTGTTGGACTGCCCATCTTGACTTGCTCTCGGCTTCCTTCAACTGTGAGAAAACCCCTTTTCAACCGTGAGAACAACCATTTTTTATAGCGATAACTTTGAGTAACGTTAGTAAAAACGTTGGCCTTTGGTTTTTTACCTTCCTTTGATGGCTATTTTTTTTATAAATATTGTACTAAAGACCTTTTTTTAAAGACGTCTTTGGTATTAATAGAATTTATGCTAAAGACGTCTTTTATAAAAATATTTTTAAGCACAAATGAGGCTTATGCAAAAGGCGTTCTTACAAAAAATGTCTTTAGCTGGCTTGGACGCCAACTTGATGTTGATACAACGCTGATTGTACAAATGTAGGGTATGAGTATCAATATTTTCAGAGTAGGAGCATTTTTGTAATTTTTAAAAATTTTAAAGGTAATCAAGTCAAAAATCCGTGTGTGTGCTTTGTAAGGCTTATCTCAGAAATATTAGCTTTTCACATTGTTGATAAATTTTAGGAGATTTTTGTTTGCAGATTCAACATGCAGATGATCTGTTTTATGTGGTGGATTAGTTTGTAGTCCACAAAATTTGACTTAATCACAATCTAATCATTCAAGCCTCCTTCCACCCACCCTCCCTAAAAAATTCTAGCTACGTGTAACTTATATTGATTTCAACATTTTCTTTTAAAGAATAGTTATGTTTGAATCTTATAATAATTTATATAAAATTTCATTCGATATCTTACAATTACAATCATTCAGTCCACCTCTTAGTATTTATTTAATTTTTTAGGAACCATAATAGTAATTATATTTATCTTCCGTTAGATTGAATACATGACTAGATGTGATTGATGATATCAGAACAAGAATTAGCCAATGTTTATTTAAATGTTTGGAGAGATACCAAGATTTCGCTAAGTATATTTAGAATTAAAGTTTCTAGATATTCTTTCACTCATTCATCTTTGTTAGAAAGACTAGTCCAAAATACATAACTCGCAAATACTCCAAAATAATAACTAAAATAATGAAGAAATTCTCAATAATCAAGTTGACTTGAAATAAACAAATCTATATATATATATATATATATATATATATATTTATCTGCTGGAATTATAATAAAGAATATCATCCTAAACTACAGTGGATTCAAAATCAATATATATATATATATATATATATGAAGGGGGTTTGATTATTATCTTATCTTTTAATTTAATTTTTTTAAAAATAAAACTGTTTAATTATTCACTAACCTATGGGTTAGAGCCCCAAAATAGTACAAAATACCTCAGGGAACTATCATAAAAGATGTATTAATTTGAGGGGGAAAGGGTGACATGAGAACACAATACGTGTCTATCAGTCTATACGAATAAATAAGTAGAAGAAAGGAAGACCCATTAATTAGAAAATTAGATGATCAAGAAGGAGAAAGAGATCTAGCGAGAAGAGGAGTCAGGGACCCACATGGAAACCAATCATGCTGTCTCCATCACCAACCAAAGTGGGTGGAAGGAGAGCCAGAAAGAAAGGGAGAGAGAGAGGGTGTGAAATATGAAATGCAGGAAAGCACTACTAAACTTACCTCTCATCGCCTTATATACATATATACGTACACACCCAAGTATAGGTAAATCATCACTATAGTCTAGCTCATGAAAAAAGAAAAAAAAAGAAAAAAAAAAGCTGTTAGGTAGAAGTTTTACATGCCAAGCAGGCCTAGCCCTTCACCTTTCATAGGACAAACTCTCACAGTTATTTTCTTTTTATCAAAGCACGCATATTAAAATTTAGATAAATTACTACTCTAACACTTAAATAATTCGTGTGTGTGTATATATATATATATATAAATTAAACTTTCCCAACATTTGTGGGTTGCACTGGAAATGATTGGTCAAAATGTTGAGATCTATTATATGTTTATCATGATTCTCCTTTCATTACAATCGAGGAGTGTTCTCAGGATCCAATCTAATAATGATCGCCAACAGAAGATTAGATGCTTCTATGAGAGCAAAAATGTAACATATATATATATAGAGAGAGAGAGAGAGAAAGGAAAAGAAGGAGGAGGATGGTGACCATTATAAGATTGGTTCATGAGAACACGGGGAAAGAGAGAGAAGAAAAATTAATTGAGTGAAGAAAAAGCAAAAGCTGATGTGAAAACCCATAAATCTGAATCAAATAAAGGAAGAAAGAAAGAAAGAAAAACACTCCTTGAAGAAAAAGGGACTGCATACGTATATGTTTTCTCTTCTTTTGTAGAAAAACAAATTAATCATTTGATCATGTTTTCTCCTCTCTCTCTCTCTCTCTCTCTCTCTCTCTCTCTCTCTCTCTCTCTCTCTCTAGCATCTACATAATAGTTAAACTGTTTTCTTTTTTTCTTTTTCCTTTTCCTTTTTTTTTTTTGGCTTGCTTCTTGTGAAGGTAAATGTAGGATGTAATATAGAGCTTGCCCACATAAGATCTTGCCTCTTAAATTGATAGAAAAGCTAGCTAAGAAACCATGACACACCTTTGATTGTTTAACCCGTTTTTCTTTTTTTTTTTTGACTTGCTTCTCGTAGAAGGCAACTGTAGGAAGTGATGTAGAGGTTGCCCACATAAGATCTTGTCTCTTAGTCTATATCGTTTTCATCTGTGAAAGATGAGATTCATATCTCATGAGGCTCCCCACATTGCACATAGTGATCCTTTTCCTGTCTCTCTTAGTCCCCTCCTGTAAAAATATATCTACTAATATGCTTAACTGATACGTTTACCTATTTAATTTATTAAAATTATTTTTAAAAGTTGTTGGATAATCTTAAACTATGTGATAATAATGTATATATCTAAAATGATCTAACAACTCTTAAATATGATAGTGTTGAAAAAAAATATATATTTTTAAAGTTATATATATATATATATATTTTAAAACACAAATATACTAATTAATAATCAACATGCATGCATGTTGTGTTTGGTAGTATGGTCAGTATTATTTAATTGATGGATGATACCCATAACTGAAAACTTTTAGATACTACAAAAAAAAAAAAAAAAAAAAACCAGTGCTCTTATTGCAAGTTATTGTATCATTGGGATTCCTTAAATGGGTTGGTTTTATTCTTTTTTATATTATTTTAAAATCGCTTTTATAGCTTTCTCTTTTAACCATGCATGTTATCAATTAATCCAATTGATTAATTAATTATTCCTTCACTTTCTCTAGTTACCATGTAAGTTTCAACTTACTTCTTAATTAATTAACTGAGATTCCCCTATTTGTGTATGTATAACGGGTCTCTGATGATCTGATCTATCACATGGAACAGGACCAAGATATCACTAGCTAGCTAATATCATGCATTGATTTGGGCGGTGGAACTCTTCTTTTTTATTTTTTATTTCCTTTTTCTGTTGGAGCTTTCTTGACGGAGAAATCCTCCTTGTTGTTAGCTTTTGTGTGACTCTTCAACTTTGGCACATATATAAATATAATAAATTCTAGCTTAAAAGAAAATGTGGCCCTACCTTCCCTTCCCATGCTCCCTCGTCATCACTTACCTTGTTATTTTCAGTGCTCTTTCTTAAATAATAATAAAATAAAATAAATTTCTGAGGGATAGCCTGTAAAAGCCTCCAAGCACTATACTCCCACACATCAAAAATTTTTTTAAAAATATTAAAAAATAAAAAGGCTTAGAAGAAGAAGACAAGAAGATGCTCCCAAAACCTACCAGCTTTCCATTATTTTATGCACCAAATGACCTGTCCACCATGTGCTTTTCTACCTTATTATTACTTCTCCCATCAAACCCCAAATTTCATCCCACCCTTCTGGCTAGCTATACCCTAAATATCATCTTCCACTCTTTCTTAACAGTGTTTTTGATGAGAGATGCTAGCTTGATGTAGCTTGCTAGCTATGCTTTTATGCAGCAGCCTTCTTGTGTGAGATCATGAGAATTAATTTGTGTTACTATTGTTGAATCATCATCATCATCATCATGCGGCACAAGTAGTAGCAGTAGTAGTGTTACTCCCAAGGAAAGCAAGTGTTTGGAATGAGGTTTGATCCAAGATCGTATATATCCTTCCAATTATATTATCAATCCCAGTACTACTTTCCATCCATATCGATTGATCTCGTCATATACCTCTCTTCATAATTAAAGGGCAGTGCTTCTTCTTCTACTTCTTCTTGTTCTTGTTCTTTTTCTCCATTCTTTCATGGATATCGATCTCGGACCAGGCTTCATTCCTTACACTAGGCTTTTCATATTCTTAAGAGAATGCATATTCAGGTAAGTCAATCATACTCTTGTGATATGATAATAGTTTCCCCTTTAATAAAAAGCCTAAATTACCTTGATAATACGATACACAAGTGCATGTGTATGTGTTTTTTGTGTGAAGTTATGATCCTCTTTGTTTATAACCCGTATGTAAAGATCTTGGATATATAGATCTAGAAGTCATGCCCTGATTAGTTTCATTTTCCATGCTTCATATCTATGATCACCCTCCTATTGCCATTAATATACTCCAAATGGTTTCTTAATTATATATTATTGTTTGATGTATACATATATGTGAAAGGTTGTGCAGATATATACTAATTAGGATGCTTGATCTTCATATCTAGCCAGTAGTACTTTGAGAAACTGTAAAAGCTTAACTAGGTTATATGTACTACTAGGGTTCCCGTGATCAATGTAGTTACAGGGTTGGGGAGTTCATAAATTTTATGATATATAGTTTTCTTTGACTTTTTTTAATTAAGTTTTTCTTTTTTCAAAATAAAATTGCTAATTTAACTTCTAACTGTTAAAAATTTCAAATATAAGTACAACCATTAGATCATTTAGCACACAATCCTTTTATGTTCCATTTTTAGCTCAATTTTGAATGAATTAGGATGTTTTTTTTTTTTCATACCTTCCCATCCTTTATTCTATTTATTATTTTTCTTTTCATTAATAATAGTTAACAAAGACATTCTGTTCAGACTTTTAATACAATTATTTCTTTATTTATTTTCATAGATCAAGATGTCATTGATAAATTAAATAGGCTTGACAACTAAATTAAATTACAGCTTCAATACCCTAAAGTAGATTTGATTAATTTTAGCTAGGATTATTCATTTGTAGATGTTTTTGTATATATAGATATATGGTTGGCTAAGATAAATTAGCTTTAGCAACATTGCCTTTTCCTTCTACTTTGGCTTTTTGGTTTCTCGTCCACTTATTTCCTCTTGTCTTTTAACATGCTTTCATGTGACAAAGTTTTCATTGATGAGGATATATATCACTGTAACCATGATGAGCGAAGCCTAGGGGATTTAGGGTTATTTGTGAATACATATATATATATATATATATATATATATATATATATGTAATTACATGGATTATACCTATTTGCTAATCTTAATTTCTTATATGCTATCTCTGTTAAATGATGAAATAACAGTACCAACCTTGTCTATTTTCATTTCAATCCTGATAAATCTGCACTGCTAGCTTAAACCAGCTGCTAGTACACACGCGCGCGCACACACACACATATATATATGAATTAATTGTTAATTATATGAAAAATATCAATGTCATTTCACTTGTAAGAGCTAGAATATTACACATGGTGAGCACCAATTATTATTATTATTATTATTATTATTATTATTGTTGTTGTTGTTGTTGTTGTGTAAAGTTGATGAAATTATTAGGTGCATGAAAGATTAATTAAGATGTAAAGTAAGTGAACCCCCAAAAATCATCCTTACGGGCTACAAGTACTTGTCTACATGAAATAAATGTTGTTAGTAATAGTTTAGCTCTTTCAATCTCTACTTAATTTGCTCTCTTGGCTTATTTGTATTCCTTTCTTCCATTGATTATTAGTTATCCATGCATATAAATATATATATATATATTAATCTCTTTTAATTAGAGATATTAAGTTTAGTGAGTTAAAAGTATCAAAAAAATAAGTAAATTTCAGCTATGTACTTGCCTGATGTGTACATGCACAACTTTTTGGAGCAGTGTACAATACTGTAGCTGCCTGGCATACACACTAGAAATGACCCCTCATTGCACGTGCCTACCCATTGTGGAATTCTGAAATTTTCATTTGAGAGGTGATGTTGCAGGCAAGTACACGCATTAATATATATATATATGCGTCAACCAAAGCATAGGAATATATATATATTATTTAATAGAACTAGTAATTCATAGATAGGGATAATGTTGTGTCAAAGTTAAGCTGTTTAACTTCGAGTAAAAACTCTTTTGGCTTCCATCGATCGAGCACATGACATTGTCAGCCATGGAGGAAGAGAAAGGTGAGCATAGATGCGTCCATGCATGCATGCCACCCAAACATTTATATAGTACATGCATATGTGTGAGTGAAAATTGTTTATATATGTACATCTACTATGATGCATGTATGCAATTATATATGCATAGTATATGCAGGAGAATGGTAAAATAATTGCTTAGAGTTGTTTTTCATGCAATTACAGTATTTATTATTGTTAAATATAATATATATATATATAGCTCGAGATAACATATGTTATCTCTCTTTATCTAATGATTTTGAGTGCCCTGGTTAGATTTGTAAAAATTATTTTAATATTTTTAAATGTATATTATAATAACAAGATTTAAGAAAATTTCTTTTTTTTAACTTAGTAAAATACTCATTATATCAATAGATTTCGACCCATATCTTTTTTTAATCGAAAGAACTCGATATTATGATATATTTGTATTATTTTATGTATATTAATATTCTTTTATGGATTTTTCTAGAGTACTGTCCTACATATTAACTAAGTCATCTATATATGTGGTTGTACTTAAAAGCTTAAATATATATATAGTGCCCAAATTCATGAAATTAATTCTAGAGGGGAGATGGAAATTATAACACCCATAACCTAGCTAATAAATTTCATTGCCTTTCAACTCAATCAGGTTCACTTCCTTCTTCTAAATTGTTTATAATTACAATTATAATATTTATAATAATTGTTAGATAAATGAGTATATAATATTTATTTATTTAATGATTGTAAATATTGATAACTGAATTTACTATATCACATGTAGTTAGAATTTTGAATTATATATTTTATAGTTAATTTACATAAAGAAAGAAAGAAAAAAGAAAGAGATAGGTGAGTTTAGTACCTATATGATTCTACTTTTGTGCGTCCCTGCATATCTAGATAACCCAATCAAAAAAGCAAAAGTTCTGTAGGTGTCTTGCTTTCTATTAGATAGTCAAGAGAAATTGAAAACAAAGTTAAGCTTAAATAACAAAATTCAAAACCCTAACAAATAATACTAATACTAATACTAATACTAATATTAATATTAATAATATTGATGATATTAATATCACCTTATGACAAGGGATCATGACCATACAAGTAAATCTTAACGTATATTTTATATAATTAATAAGTTCATATTTAATATTAGACCAAAAACATCTTTAAAAAAATTAAATAGATGCTTTAAATTAAGTTAAAAGTAAACATAATATAAAGGCTATTCAAGAAATTATTTAATGCAATTATGCCAAAAAAAGAAGTGACACATGATTTTAATAGGTATAACGCTTTTTTCAAGCAAATGATATGTGTTTAATGTTTTTTTTTAAGAAAAAAAAAAAAACAGAAGAGGAAGAAGAATTGAGAATATTTTTAAAATAATAAAAAGTTGCATGTTATTGACTACATAGGACATCACTTTCTTCCTTCATTATGACTATTGAAAAAAAAAAAAGTTTGAAAATCTCTAGTTACTAAAAGAAGTTTATTTTTATAAAAAAAATATAATTAAGAGTGATAAAGAGGGTAATTAATTAGGTACACAAATCAACGTTTTGGAAAATTAAAAACTTATGAAAATAATTAAAAAAAAAAAGCTCCTATCTCAAGTAGCAATAAATAAATAAATAAATGTTAATATTTAAAAATTTTAAAAACTATATATATATATTTATTTAAACAAAAATAAAAATCGTATTGAATGGAGTTTTGGTGGTCCTTTATTTATTAAATGCTTCTGATCCGCTGCTATATCTTACGTTTCAGGCAACAGGGCCACAGGCTACTACTGTAACGGGCCAGCCCCTGTCCTCTCGCCACGACGCGTACGTATGGTGCGTCGTATCTATTCACCTTCCGGTCAGATCCACTGTTAACACGTGGCCTTTCTTCTATTTCTTTTCGCCTGTCCATACTCCATAGAACTTTTTATTTATTTTTTTTAAAAAAGAAATATATATATATATATATATATATATATGTTGTTTTACATATATTTAATTAGAATAATTTGAAGCTTAATATTATTTAGTGTTATTTGCAATATGGGTCTAAATGTGTAAGAAAAACATGCCAACCTGAGAATATGGAACCAAAAAAACTACTTTGAAGATCAAAATCATTTTCCCCAAATGTAAAAAATTAAATATGATTAATGGAATTCAGCAAGTGAATATCAATTGTTGAAAAGATGTAAGAATATAATCAGCAAAGATTTTTAATTTGCAAGCATTACTAACATATTTTCATAAAATTGGAAGGAGTTGATGTGCGTGATAGCAAGAATTGAATCTTTCTTGAATCAACTATATACTATTGAAGTTGGATCTTTTGATCAGCCATTGAAAGAAATAGGGAGGTAATGGAATGGAGTGCTACACTCTTACCACACTCACTTACCTTGTAGCTCAAGAGATAAAAAAAAAACTCATGAATGAGCTCGCCACATACTTATAAAAGAAATTGAGTGCAGGAATCTTCTCATATTAATCGAAATATTAACTAATATCAATTAGTCTAACATGCATATAGTATAAATATGACAAATAAATTGTTCACGCTACATAATTCAAATACAATATAGAGTACATTTATGATGTTCATCAAATACATAGTATATGTACCAATACATAAATTAATATATATATATATATATATATATATATATATATATATATATATATATATTGGGCATTTTATCATTTCTATTTTCTAATGAATACGAGATTGACTATTATAGTCTTATATTGGGATTGTCCTGCCACGTAAACACACACATATGATATAGTAGTTAATTGGATTATTTTAATCAAAAGATGCCTTCAATATAAATTGGATTTACACATAAGACGTTTAGTGTAAATAATCTGGTTTTTTTTTTAATTTGTAGTAAATTGGGGGTTTTGTTCTTGAACGTAACACTTCGAAACATCTCAATTTCTTCCTTAGATCCTTCAGAATCATTGAACCCAAGTTTCAATGCCCCGATCAATTTTTGACCCACCATCCAGAATTCTAAGTTCATTTTGAATTATAAGATTATTTAAAATGAACTCAATTTGTCTGATACCTATGCGGGGTTTATTGTGTTCAAAACCAATACTTCAAACACGTCTAAATATCTTTTTTAGATCCTATAGAATCGTTGAACCCAAGTTCTAGCTCCCCTATCAATTTTTGACCGCCTTCCCCCTCTAGAACTCTAAGTTCATTTTAAACTACAAGATTATTTAAAAATGAACTCAATTGGTTCAAGACATATAAAGGGTTATTCTTTTCGAAACCAACCCTTCAAACATGTCTAAATATCTTTTCTTGACCCTCTAGAATCGTTGAACCCAAGTTTCAATGCCCCGATCAATGTTTGACTCCCTTCCGAAACTCTAAGTTCATTTTGAGTTATAAGACTATTTGAAATGAACGCAATCAATTTGAGACATATGCAAGGTTTTTTTTTAAACCAACAATTCAAATATGTGTAAATATCCTTCGTAGACCCTTTGAAATTGTCTGAGCCATTTTGATCCCCCCCCCCCCCCCCCCCCCCCCCCCCCCCCCCCCCCCCCCACCCTCCACCCCCCCCCTCCCCCCACCCCCCCCACCTCCCCACTCACAC
>JAJIYU010007281.1:0-19463 GCA_030144865.1 Tinospora cordifolia | reverse complement strand
AGGCTGCTTTTATTGTTTTATTATTTTGGTATTACAAATCAATATGTATAAGTTTTGAAAATTGTAAAATTGAAATGGACTCTATTAATGTAAATATTATTCAAGACTTTCATTGTTGTTATTACATTATTTTGCTTATCTTTTTATTGATGCATTCTAAATACTCTAAATAATTGGATGGTAAAGTTTAATAGTAGTCCACAAGTTTGCCTGGTGGAGTAGACTTGCCAGACTATTGTGCTGGTCGGACCGTTTATAGGTTGTTATAAAAGAAGTCTGACGTTTGTAATTTTAACTAGCACCATACATGCAAGAAAATAATGTCTACAAAAAAATGTATAAAAAATAATATATCTAATGATCATTAGGTTATCAAAAGCATGGGCAACTAACAACTTTAAACGACCATGTCCTTTAAAATAATGCAAGAACAATTGATAAAACTTCAACATTAAATGGACTTCGAACCAAAATGTTTTCACCAATTCGAAAGAAAGTCAACTAAATCAATGTCTTCGAGGTAATCAAGTTACAATTATATTCTCAATCTGCCAAATTTCACGTTTTTGTATATAACTATGCCATAAGTGTGTCAAACAACATTAAGTCGAATAATTGTTCTTAATCATTAGTTTTGTAAGGCACTTGTGCACTAGTTCATATCATCCAAAACAAATCAACATACCATGTAGCTTGAAGAAAATCTCAAGTGGACAATATATGTAACGACCTATTTTTTTGGACATTGAGTCAACGAGTTCGTCCTGTAATTTCATATATGAATGAATGAATCATAAATAAAAATACGTAATTTTACGATAATTGTATAAATTAATTGGTTTATTAAATAAAAATAAATAAATAATATTAATAAAAAATTTAATATTCATAGTGAGAATTTATTAGATAATGAAAAAAATGATGAAATGATGTAATGAAATAAATTAATTGTTGCATATATATATATATATATATATATATATATATATATGATGATAAATACATATCATGGGAGGAGTTGATTTTTTTTGTGAAATATATATATATATAAAGTGGATAATATGATATGACACGGATGGATGAAGTCAAATGGTTATCTTGATATAATTAATGCATAAAGGCCCACCTCTTAGTTGCCTATAAATATGGCTCCTCATCTCATTCCTTTCATTCATTCTCTCAACTGCTCATACGGGAAGAAGGAAAAAAAAACAAAGAAAAGAGAAGAGACAGATAATAGAGACCAACGAAGAATGGAGAGAGAAAAAGAAAAAAAAAGAAAAAGAAAGGAGAAGAAAAAAGTTATCATTTTCTCGAAGATTCATCACTTTGGATATATTATTTCACCTCTTTTCAATGCAAAATAGCTATAGAA
Organism: Tinospora cordifolia; assembly: GCA_030144865.1. Taxonomy (NCBI): domain Eukaryota; kingdom Viridiplantae; phylum Streptophyta; class Magnoliopsida; order Ranunculales; family Menispermaceae; genus Tinospora; species Tinospora cordifolia. The sequence continues at coordinate 18,088 of JAJIYU010007281.1, read as the reverse complement.
GTTCTGTATTACAATTTTTCAAATGTAGTTTTCAACAGAAATGTTAGTCTATTGTATGATCCAAAACTATAATATATTTTTACTATGAGTAAAACTACATAATATATATATATATATATCATTAATCAATGAGTAGAACATAGATATATAGTTTATTGGTACTCATGTAGGCCCTAAAAATTTATATAGTAATTGAAAGCCGACAAATAGGGGTATACATATTAATACTAAAATTTTAATTGACGGATACTGAAATGTCCAGAATGAAATTTTGGACTCAATAACACTATAATTAAAAAATTTTGGATGGCAATTGCTATATTAAATTTGTATTTATGCAATTTGAGGATTAATAAATAAAAAGTGTATATAAGGTTATATAATGTTAAATAATAGGAAATCTTATATAATATTATATATGCAATGTTGTATAACATTACAAAATACTTATAGGAAAAAAATGCGAAATATAAGAAATACTTAAAATTTTTCTATTTATTATACTGAATTGCAAATCATGAAAATGTTGGTTATTGTATACTAAAAGTGGAACACGTATCATTAATGTAAATTTTTGATATTTTGGGTCAATAATAAGGGCTTAATGGCACCAATTGACCAAGTCAATCCTTTGATTGATCAAGGACCATAAAATTATATTTGAGCCAAGTTTCATATAGATATTAAGAAATCATGTTGATTATGTAGGATCAAACGTCAGCGAGACACAACCGATTACGAGAAGAGCACCGAGAGCTAAGCATCCTTGTGATTAGTGTTTTCTAATTTATGCTTAAACTTGTTATTCTATTTATAAATGAAATGTTATTACATATTGAAATGCATTTGCAATCTTTAAATGGGTTTTTAAATAAAAAATGTGGACCGAATCTCGATTTAGTGGGTAACCCAAGGGAAAGAGCAAAATTCTTCCATCGAGGGTTGAGAGCCAATATCAAGCAGGTGACATCGACATCTAGTGAGGCCACCCTTGAGACCGTATAGAGGCAGGCACTATAGCTTGAGATGGACGGTAGAGATAAGCGCCCGATGGTCCAAATAGCACAAGGAGCCACCTTGTAGATGCAACCACAGTTAACACTGCAGATACTGACTCAAGGAAGTTATCATGGTGGACCCTGATTGAGTAGATATCAGAAGAAGAAATATTTGGGGGAACAGTCTAGAGGGGAGAAGAGTTAGCCATCTTCTATAATCCCAATCACCACCACCCCAGTACAAACATATCAGCCAGTGGGACAACCACCAAGCTAGTATGGGGGCTAAGGTAGAGGTTGACGCAGAGGTAGAGATTTAGGGCACAGAGGCTATCGATAGGGCCACACCTCTCAGGCAGAGTAGGGACATTAGATTACATGTTTTCAGTGTGGTCAGCGAAGCCACAAATAATATGATTGTCTTATGCTTTGTTCTAGTTTCCAGTGTACCCGCCACTATCGTCACTCAAGATAGAGGATAGGCAATTACCTAACCTGCTCCAAAGGCTACCACAACTTTTGTTGAAGGTACCATTTCTATAACTTTTGTTGAAGGTACCATTTCTATCTTAGATTTTATTTTATATGTGTTGGTTGATATTGGTTCTACCCTATCACTTATCTCTAGACATGTTGTAGATCGATTGAGACTTAGACCTCTTAGGATACCCATCTGGCTTATGTTGAGCATAGCCTTGGGGAACGCATTTACCCTAATCTAATATGTGAGGGTTACGTGTTGAAGTTGGGTGATTTGGAGACCGTTGTTGACCTTTAAGTGTTAGAGTTCCTAGAGTTTGACAATATACTTGAGATGGATTGGCTAGCCACTTACCATACACATGTCAACTATTTTGCCAAGAGGGTGGTGTTTTAGATACCAGGGCAACTTGTTATTATTTCTCAGAGTAGTACTTCCACTAAATAAAGAATTTGAGGCAAATGGCAACTCAGTATAAGATTGATGCTCTAGCCAGTCTAACTACCATAGATGAGGGACCTTCATGGGCAAGTATTGTAGTACCCCAACCCCTTAGAAACAGGTTTAAGCTCAACCACAAGGCAAGTTGGGTCATATATTACATTTACAAGTACATAACTTGCATCTCAATTCTTTTATTTAAACACTTATTGAAAACGTTCATGGATACATCACAATGTATTAAATTTCAATTCAATAAGGTTATACAATTAGATAAAGGAATACTTCAAATTCTTTATTTATTCAAATAAAATAAAGAAAGTTACATTCTTAAATCAAAATCTTGAGTACATAACTTTCAAAACTTAAATAAAATTCAGCAGAAGTCTTAAATTCAAAATTTGGGCAACATACCCTTGAAATAGAACTTTCAAAACTTAGAAATAATCTAATATCCATGGCCTTCATGATTCAAGTCAATTTCCTGAAAAATAAAAGGAAGGGGTGAGCACATAGCCCAGTGGATCATTCATTAAACAACTTAGTTACTATTTCAAATCAATAGCACATCCAAATTCAAATATTTTCATGCATTAAGTGATTCAAACAACTTTTTGGTTGTAGTTGACGTTAAGACTGAAAGGGGTTCTACTCCCTTGATGTTTTTAATTTAGATACCCCTCTTTAGGGTGGAAAGACATTTCTTTGTCACTTTCTATTGGATGCCACATACCAAGTATCCCTTAGTTGCGCTCGGCAACCACACACTCCAGGCATGTGTTAAGAACACCCATAGGACCTGTACGGGTCACTATGACAGTATGTGGTTCTTATCTTCAATTTTTTATATTTAAGAATCACATAATCATAAAAGAAATTCCAAAGGTAAATATTAGAATTTTAAACAACCAAGAAAGCATGTAAATATTACATAACATGCTTGATACATTGAATTAAATCCTAAACATGAATTTTAAGCATGGCATGCTCTCATGAGTAATTAAAACATAAAAATATGCTAAACTAAAATTAAAATATGATCAAACATGCTGAAACTAAAATAAAACGTACTAAAAACTAGAATTGAACCAAGCATGAACACCTAGAAATTTAAAATGGCAAAGTAGAGGTTTAAGAAATCCCTTCCACCTTATCTGAGTTTTAGTTATATCCGGCAGAGGTTCGCCTTATCAACCACTTTTAAAACTTTAACCCTCCAACAAGACCACTTCAACAACTCTATAAAATACTGAAATAAGAACTTCTCACACAAGAGAGAAAAGAGGCTGAGAAGAGGTGCTAAGAAGAGGGCAAGAACAAAAAAAGAGGGAAGTGTCAACTCTTTGTTTTGGGATGAGATGAAAGTGATCAAAGGGGTTTATATAGATGTTCATGAGAACATATGGGATATCCTAGGGCAGCCTTGGGCAGCTTGGGAAGCTCACAAAGATTTTGGGCAAGTTTCCATACATAAAAGGGATGGTTTGCATAAAGAGGGCAAGTGTGCTCATGGTTGGCAAGTTGGACCACTATGGCTTTCTAATTCAAAAGATATTAGTACAATTTTGTTTCCTAACTATGTGTGAACACAAAAGAGGTTTAAATCATATTCTAATTCAAATGGGACGTCCCCTATGTGCTCATGGCAACTTTCTTTTTTGGTTTCTTTGCTTGCTTATCACACAAACACACAAGAAATATTTTTCCATTTTCTTACTTCTTAGACATCAAGTATGGGTGTACAATATCAAATTTGAGGGGATACCATATAATAGTCAAAGATGCTCATCTTGGTTCTAAGAAACTATCTAAATAGGGTTACTCACATGTGTGCACACACACATGTACGTGGTTGAGCCGATTTTGGCTTAAGTGGGTGCGGGTGTATACAATCAAGTGGGGGTGGTCATAATTTCGTGGGTTCACAAAAATCAAATAAAAATTAATATCTCTTTATTTACATGGAATTATGATTTATATCCTATAGTGTTGGAATCACATGAACCTAATGGCACATTTTAAGGTATGGTTTGGCCCTAGGTGATTTTCCTTCAATCACTTTCCTTATTTAAGACCCACTGAGGTTACTAGACAAATGAAGACAAATGAAAATTCAAATCTTAGCCAATTGTTCTAATTTTTGGATATTTCATTCATTTTGTTAGTTCATGTCATTCTATTTTGTTTTGGGTTATTTCGATCTCCCGAAGTACCATAAATGACAATTCTTTCTAATTTGGATCCCTTGGCCAATTGTTCTAATTTTTTAATATATTGTCCCTTTAGTTGGTTTATGTCATCTTACTTTATTCTGAGTTGTTTTGGGTCCATAAGGGGCACTAAATGAGAGTTTTGGAACCTGTCAAATTTAGCCTTGAAATGGGCCCGGTTTCATTTTGCACCCAAATTTCACTAAATAAATAATAAATTTCATTTAAGTAAGTAGAAAGAATTTAGGGGTATTACAACTTACCCTCATTAAAAAATTTCAACCTCAAAATTTGGACATAACTAAGGATTTATAGTGAACAGATGTGGATACTTGGTCTTCATCTCACTTTCGAGTTCCCAGATAGCTTCTTCCACCCCGCAATGTTTCCACAATACCTTCACTAACGGGATATCCTTCGTTTGGAGACTACGTACTTTATGGTTGAGGATTCTATGTTGTTTCCTCATAAGTAGCATCATCTTAAATATTCACTTTCTCCCAGTGGATGATATGAGAGGGCTCAGGTTCGTACTTTCTCCCATTTCATTTAATGTATAGGACACAAGAGCTCAACATAGCCTCTAGTGTCTGGGTAATTCTCTCAGACTTACTGACTTGATCTGGATCGGGTTGGCAAAAATTAGCCACTTAGTGAGATGATCCACAATTACCCATACAATGTTTTCTCCCTAAGTCTTAGGGTATCCTCAGCATCTAACTTAAGGTATGTATGCTTATCTTATTCAATTTCTTCTATTAGGCTTGTCAGTCATTCATTTTGCCTTTGTTCACCCCCGATCTGCTTGCAAAAGATTTGGTTGGCAAGACATATTATAGAGATAGGCTCATTTTTCATTTAGGGTTATACCCAACCTAAAGTTCTCCATCTATTTGAAGGTCAAAGTTTTTTTGTCATACCCCACGTCCGTCTCAGTGGACTTGATCACACGGTAGGCTTCGAGTTATTACTAACACTTTCTATTCCCAAACTTTCTATTTTGAACCTTCAAAAAGTAACAACAAAGATTCTTAAGGGAATAAATTTCATTAATTGGAAAAGTTCAGGTACAAAACCTCATTCAAGCCAAAAGTCATAAATGCTAGCATATAGCAATTTTAAGTAAAGGATTCTACGTCACTAATTAAATTTAAAACAATTTTTTTCCTTTCCTAATATTGTTATATTAGGGTTTCTAGGGTAGGTTTTGATCTTCTTGAGCTTCAACAGCAAACATTCTGGCCTAGTTCTGCCCATGGCCTTGATTCTGCTCCTAGTTGGCATTCTGTTGTTGTTGTCTGCCCTGAGAACAATCATTCTGACCTCCTCCCTGAGTGTTCTGTGGTTGAAGAGCCTGGGCGGGTGTAGTCGGGCAGTTTCTTGCTACATGACCCTTCTACCTACACACATAGCACAGTCTCTGCTTCCTCACCTATTTTTTTGGTTCATCTTTATTTTGCCCCTATTTCTAGGTCTGTGGTGCATTCCCACTACTCTTATTCTTTTTTCTAGGCCTTTTGGGTTCTCTATTTCATTACTAGGCCTCTTGTTTTTTTCCTCTCAACCTCTGTTCTAAGTTGAGTTCATGCCCTAGAATCTCTATATGTCTTTAAGCTTAGAGTCATAATCGTTTTTTGAATCTTAATCTTGAGATCATGAGCAAACCAATTAGTTTTCATTCTTTCTTCTTAGATTAGCTCTCGAGAGAACTTATCCAATTCAGTAAACTTTCTCTCGTACTCAACTATAGTCAAGTCCTTCTGATTCAACTTGATAAAGTCTTCTTGCAGCTTCCACAATGTCGTCTCTGGAGAGAACTTTTTGTGGAAGACCTCCTTGAACTCTTCCCAGCTCATCTTTTCAACGTCAATCTTTGTTTCAGCAAACATTCGTACTATCGTGACTCTAGATTTAGTTTCTAGGTTATCAATCTGTTCAGTGGCCTAAAAGTTTTTCTTATAGGTTCTTTTCATCCATGGGTACAGGATTTGGTCTCAAAGCAAATAAACAGTAAAGCATGCATATCACACATCATACAATCAAGCTAGCATAGCAAGGTTCCAAGCTTTCACCTAAGTTTTCAGGTTCAAGTGTCTCATATCACTATACCCCTTCCACTTAGGCTTCCACCCAATATAGAGCCACACCCAAACAATTTCACAAATTGCTCGATAACTAAGGTTCCCGAGCCCACTATACTCCACCGTCCCATACCAGCGAGCATAGAGAAACCTGTTCTGCCAGAGTTACCGATCACTCACCACACATGGTCCATCATTCTCCGAGTCCAGGCTTCCTCCATATTCCTAAATTCTTATGCATCACATACTACATAAAAATCGAAAGATACAAAAGCTTCCCGGTCTCGTGTCCTGATCAAACAATTTTTTATTTTCAAACAAGTTTCAGTCTCTAACATATGTCCTAGAGATTTATGCTTTTGATCTATTGTGCCACCCATGGCTACACCCATGTCTCTACCTAAGGTCAACCCCAAGACCCATGGTTTCAAACTGGTTGACTCACAACCTCTGTCTAGTCAAGACACCACCTTTGGCATCTTTTTGACTTCTAAACTATTTCTTGCCCTAATTTTTCACCTTCTAATTTTTTTATAAAGTAAAGGTATTCTTCAACTCAGACCACTCGTATAAGCTAGTGGGACAACCTCCAAATCGAGCGGCGAAACTGAAGTCTACTTAGCAACCGCACTTTCTAAGGCAGGATAACCCACCTCCCTTTCAATGTTTAGCTTTACTAGGGACAAGGTTTACCCACTATCAGCTCAACTTGCAGTTTTTGTATCCAAACAAAATGTTTTAAAAACATATATTTCCTTTTTGAAAACACTTTCTAAAGTGTTTTTCAATTTCAAAATAAAAGGTAAGGCATTCAAGATTCAATTCAATTCAAAGTGAAACCCTATTTGACTTTCTAATTCTTGTCAAGAAACTAATGTTTGAGTTTCTAATTCTAGCCCAACAACACATGTTTAGGGTTAACTTTCTATTTCTAGCCCAGCATATCTAATAGTTAAGCTTTGATACTACCTTTATAACACCCCAACCCCCTAGAAATAGGTTTAAGCTCAACCACAAGGCGGGTTGGGTCTTATGTTACATTTACAAGTACACAACTTACATCTCAATTCGTTTATTTAAACACTTATTGACAACGTTCATGGATACATCACAATGTATTAAATTTCAATTCAATAAAGCTATATAATTAGATAAAGGAATACTTCAAATTCTTTATTTATTCAAATAAAACAAAGAAAGTTACATTCTTAAATCAAAAACTTGAGTACATAACTTTCAAAATTTAGATAAAATTCAGCGGAAGTCTTAAATTCAAAATTTGGGCAACATGCCCTTAAAATAGAACTTTCAAGACTTAGAAATAATCTAATATCCATGGCCTTCATGATTCAAGTCAATTTCTTGAAAAATAAAAGGAAGGAGTGAGCACATAGCCTACTGGATCATTCATTAAACAACAAAGTTACTATTTCAAATCAATAGCACATTCAAATTCAAACATTTTCATGCATTAAGTGATTCAAGCAACTTTTTGGTTGTAGTTAACGTTAAGACTGAAAGGGGTTCTACTCCCTTGATGTTCTTAATTTAGATACCCCTCTTTAGGGTAAAAAGACATTTTTTTGTCACTTCCCATTGGATGTTACATACCAAGTATCCCTAAGTTGCGCCCCGCAAGCACACACTCTAAGCATGTGTCAAGAACACCCATAGCACCCACACGAGTCAGTATGACAGTATGTGGTTCTTATTTTCAATTTCTTATATTTAAGAATCACATAATCATAAAAGAAATTCAAAAGGTAAATATCAAAATTTTAAACAACCAAGAAAACATGTAAACATTACATAACATGCTTGATACATTGAATTAAATCCTAAACATGAATTCTAAGCATGGCATGCTCTCATGAGTGATTAAAACATAAAAATATGCTAAACTAAAATTAAAATATGGTCAAACATGCTGAAACTAAAATAAAACGTACTAAAAACTAGAATTGAAACAAGCATGAACATGCTAGAAATTTAAAATGGCAAAATAGAGGTTTAAGAAATCTCATCTACCTTAATCTGAGTTTTTGTTGAATTTGGCAGAGGTTCGCCTTATCAACCACTTTCAAAACTTTAACCCACCAACAAGACAACCTCAAAAGCTTTCTAAAATACTGAAATAAAAACTTCTCACGCAAAAGAGAAAAGAGGGTGAGAAGATGTGCCAAGAAGAGGGTAAGAACAAACAAAGTGGGAAGTGTCAACTCTTTGTTTTGGGATGAGATGAAAGTGAGCAAGGAGGTTTATATAGATGTTCATGAGAGCATATGAGACGTCTAAGGGCAGCCTTGGGCAGCTTTGGAAGCTCACAAAAATTTTGGGCAAGTTTCTATACATAAAGGGGATGGTTTGCATAAAGAGGGCAAGTGTGCTCATGGTTGGCAAGTGGGACCACTATAGCTTTCTAATTCAAAAGATATGAATACAATCTTGTTTCCTAACTATGTGTGAACACAAAAGAGGTTTAAATCATATTCTAATTCAAATGGGACTTCCCCTATGTGTTCATGGCAACTTTCTTTTTTGGTTTCTTTGCTTGCTTATCACACAAACACACAAGGAATACTTTCCCATTTTCTTATTTCTTGGACATCATGTATGGGTGTACAATATCAAATTTGAGGGGATACCATATAATAGTCAAAGATACTCATCTTGGTTCCAAGAAACTATCTAAATAGGGTTACTCACATGTGAATCCCTTTTTACTGGAGCTCCCCATGGTGATTCACTAGGTCAAATGAATCCCTTTTCACAAAGTTCATCCAACTGTATCTTGAGTTCAATTAGTTCTACTGGCGTCATTTGATAAGGAAGAATAGCTATAAGATTTGTGCTTGAATAACGTTCAATCTTGAACTCTACCTCCCTATGTGGTGGTAATCCAAGCAAATCATATAGAAATACATCTGCATATTCCCGTACTACAGGTATCTCCAAAATCTCCTTAGGTTCTCCAAATCTAATATCATCCTCTAGCAATTTTTTGAAGTCATCACTTTGTTTTTAGACAATGTAACTTGGTTGTCATAGGACTCCGAGGTAGTCTCTGCATATCCCCATTGACTTTTACTAACTCTTCAGATGGTAGAGTTAATATGACTCTTCGTCTTAGGCAATCGATCTGAACCTGGTGTTGAGTCAACCAGTCCATACCCAGTATCACATCATACCCTTGGAAAGGTAATAGTCTAAGGTCGGTAGTTACTAGTTTGTCTCCAAATCTTAATTCAAATGTGCAAACTTTTCGAGTAACTATAGTGTCTCCTATAGGACTGGGCACATGCAATGGTTCTGGTGATGTGGATATCGCTAGTTATAATCTTCTAACTAGTTCTTCTGACACAAAAGACATAGTGGCACCCGAATCAGGGGATTTGGCCTTCAGGGGCTTCAGCGATAGCAAATACTCTCGCCTGGCTTTGCCCTCGGTCTTGGTTCTGATTTTATGCTCGACCCTGGTTTTGATTTTGCCCCTAGTTGTTATTTTGTCGAGGCAGTTGCTGTTGAGCACGTACATTCTGTTCTTCCCCTTGATTATTTGGAGATTGTTGTTGTTATCGTGTCTGGGTTTTGCTAGGAAAAAACTTTGATAGGTGCCCTAGCTGATTACAGTTGAAACACCGCCCTTGACGTCTAGCCAACTCTAATTGTTCTTCTGTCTTGGGTCAATTTTGCCATTGGGGCATTTCATTTCCATCCCCCTTATTAGTATTCCAACTATTCTTACTTTTCTTTTGAGCCTCTTGATCATTTTAATTCCCAAGCCTCTTATTCTTCCCCCTCAACCTTTGTTCCAGGTTGAGTTCTTGTTCTAGCGTTAGAGTCTTCTCCACGATGCCCTTGTAGGTCTTTAAACCTAGAGTCTTTACTATCTTTCGGATCTCTATCTTAAAACCCTGTGCGAATCGATGGGCCTTCCTTTTCTCATCCCTGATCAAATCTGATGAGAACTTAGCCAGTTCAGTGAACTTCCTCTCATATTCAGCTACGGTTATGTCCCTCTGCTTTAGTTGAACAAAGTCCTCTTGTAGCTTCTCCAAAGTCGCTTCCGGACAGAACTTTTCATAGAAGATTTCTGTAAAGTTCTCCCAGCTCATATCATCAACATTTGTATTAGGGTCCATCCTCATCATACGCCACCAACTTCTGGCTGGTCCTTTGAAGTAGTGCGTGGCCAGTACCACTCGTCTGCACCCAGTTACATTCATCACATCGAGGATTTCCTCCATCTCTTAGTACCAGTGGTCCGCTGAGATGCTATCTGTAGTACCATCAAAGGAAGGAGGGGTAAGCCTCTTCATCTCTATTAACATCTTCTTTTCTTTCTCATCTTCTAACTTCTCTTCAGCCGTCTAATTTTCAAGATCTTGAGCTACAGGCGTCGTCTGTTGAACCTGCATCGGTTTAGGTACTTGAGGCTAAGGGGCCATCTGAGGGATTATCTGTGGAAGTAACCTCAATAGTTGATCTAGTACCCCCTGTGACATTTCATTCATCATGGTCTCCATCCGGGCCTCCATTCCAGCAGACATTTCATTCATCATGGTCTCCATCCGGGCCTCCATTCCAGCAGACAACTCATGTTCTCGTTGTTCACTCTCATCAGAAGTGCTGGATCGAGTAGCGTACCTTCTTGTTCCAGCCATTTAACACTCGGTCAGTCTTTGCCTCATCAATTGTTCGTACTATCATGACTCTAGATTCATGTCTCTAGGTCTTCGATTTGTCTAGTGGCCTAACAGTTTATGCTTCTACGTTCTTTTTGTGCATGGGTACAGGATCTGGTTTCAAAATAAATAAGCAATAAAGCATACATAGCACACAATCATACCATCAAGCTAGCACAACAAGGTTCCAAGCTTCCACCTAAGCTTTCAGGTTCAAGTGTCTCATACCACTCTACCCCTTCTACTTAGGTTTTTACCCAGGACAAAGCTGCACCCAGCAAATTTCGCAAGTGTCTCAATGTCCAAGGCTTCCCAAGCTCTACTACACTTAATTGTCTCATACCAACCAAACATAGGAAAACAAGTTCGTCCCAAGCCACCGATCACTCACCATACATGGTTTGTCATTCTTCGAGTTTAGGATTCTTTCGTGCCCCTGAATTCCTATGCATCCCATAACACATAGAAACCAAGGTTACAGGATCCTCCCGATCTCATATCCTGACCAAACAAGTGTTTCGGTTTCATACATTATCAGTCTCTAGCTTATGCCCTAAAAGCTTTTATTTATGATCCACTATGCCACCCTTAGCAACACCCAAGTTTCTACCTAAGGTCTCTTTCCTAGACCTAGGTTCTTAAATCTTGGTCAGCATATCCTTTGGACCTTAGTGAATTCCTAGCCCTTAATTACTTCCTCTTGGTTTTTATATAGAAAATAAGTGTGTTCTTCAACTTAAACTACTCGTATGAGCTGGTTGGACAACCTCCAGATCGAATGGCGAGACAAAGTCTACTTAGCAACCATGTTTTCTAGAACGGGATGACCCATCGCCCTTTTAATGTTTAGCTTTACTCGAGACAAGGCTTACCCACTATCAGCTCAACTCGTAATCTTGGTATCCAAACAAAACAATTGAAAACATATATCTCTTTTTGAAAAACAATTTTTTTTTTCAAAATCGATTCAGTTTCCAAAACAGGAACTAGGGCTTCTAAATTAACTAAATAAATAGTCTTACCTGACTAGTCAATTCTTTCTAATTCTTGCCCAAAGCGTCTAAGGCCTAGGCTCTGATACCACCTTTGTAACACCCCCAGCTCCCGATCTTTCTCACATACATCATAAGCGACGTGGTTGTCTCGTAGCTTGAGACTTCATTTCTTTCAAGTGCAGTCCATCCTGTTTTCTATCTGAGAACTGAGGATATTACTTTTTCTTTTTATCATTTATCATATCTGTTAGTTTCATCAGATCATATCCCAAGGTATAGAATATAAATACAACAAAAACACAATAATCTCAATATTTCAAAATAATTGAAAACATTGATTCATGATCAAAGTCACGAACAATTCTGTGGGTTCCATAGCCAGGCCTCTTATTCTTCCCCTTCAACCTTTGTTCCAGGTTGAGTTCTTGTTCTAGCGTTAGAGTCTTCTCCACGACGCCCTTGTAGGTCTTTAAACCTAGAGTCTTTACTATCTTTCGGATCTCTATCTTGAAACCCTGTGCGAATCGATTGGCCTTCCTTTTCTCATCCCTGATCAAATCTGATGAGAACTTAGCCAGTTCAGTGAACTTCCTCTCATATTCAGCTACGATTATGTCCCTCTGCTTTAGTTGAACAAAGTCCTCTTGTAGCTTCTCCAAAGTCGCCTCCAGAAAGAACTTTTCATAGAAGATTTCTGTAAAGTTCTCCCAGCTCATATCATCAACATTTGTATTAGGGTCCATCCTCATCATAACCACCAACTTCTGGCTGGTCCTTTGAAGTGGTGCGTGGCCAGTACCACTCGTCCGCACCCAGTTACATTCATCACATCGAGGATTTCCTCCATCTCTTGGTACCAGTGGTCCGCTGATTGCTATCTGTAGTACCATCAAAGGAAGGAGGGGTAAGCCTCTTCATCTCTATTAACATCTTCTTTTGTTTCTCATCTTCCAAATTCTCTTTAGCCCTCTAATTTTCAGGATCTTGAGCTACATGCGCTGTCTGTTGAACCTGCATCGATTTAGGTACTTGAGGTTAAGGGGCCATCTGAGGGATTATCTGTGGAAGTAACCACAATAGTTGATCTAGTACCCCCTGTGACATTTCATTCATTATGGTCTCCATCCGGGCCTCCATTCCAGCAGACAACTCATGTTCTCGTTGTTCACTCTCATCAGAAGTGCTGGATCGAGTAGCGTACCTTCTTGTTCCAGCCATTTAACACTCGATCAGTCTTTGTCTCGTCAATTGTTCGTACTATCATGACTCTAGATTCATGTCTCTAGGTCTTCGATTTGTCTAGTAGCCTAACAGTTTATGCTTCTACGTTCTTTTTGTGCATGGGTACAGGATCTGGTTTCAAAATAAATAAGCAATAAAGCATACATAGCATACAATCATACCATCAAGCTAGCACAACAAGGTTCCAAGCTTCCACCTAAGCTTTCAGGTTCAAGTGTCTCATACCACTCTACCCCTTTTACTTAGGTTTTTACCCAGGACAAAGCTGCACCCAGCCAATTTCGCAAGTGTCTCAATGTCCAAGGCTTCCCAAGCTCTACTACACTTAATTGTCTCATACCAACCAAACATAGGAAAACAAGTTCGTCCCAAGCCACCGATCACTCACCATACATGGTTTGCCATTCTTCGAGTTTAGGATTCTTTCGTGCCCCTGAATTCCTATGCATCCCATACCACATAGAAACCAAGGTTACAAGATCCTCCCGATCTCATATCCTGACCAAACAAGTGTTTTGTTTTCATACATTATCAGTCTCTAGCTTATGCCCTAAAAACTTTTATTTATGATCCACTATGCCACCCTTAGCAACACCCAAGTTTCTACCTAAGGTCTCTTTCGTAGACCTGGGTTCTTAAATCTTGGTCAGCATATCCTTTGGACCTTAGTAAATTCCTAGCCCTTAATTATTTCCTCTTCGTTTTTATATAGAAAATAAGTGTGTTCTTCAACTTCAACTACTCGTATGAGCTGGTTGGACAACCTCCAGATCGAATGGCGAGACAAAGTCTACTTAGCAACCGTGTTTTCTAGAACGGGATGACCCATCTCCCTTTCAATGTTTAGCTTTACTCGGGACAAGGCTTACCCACTATCAGCTCAACTCGTAATCTTGGTATCCAAACAAAACAATTGAAAACATATATCTCTTTTTGAAAAACAATTTTTTTTTCAAAATCGATTCAGTTTCCAAAACAGGAACTAGGGCTTCTAAATTAACTAAATAAATAGTCTTACCTGACTAGTCAATTCCTTCTAATTCTTGCCCAAGGCATCTAAGGCCTAGGCTCTGATACCACCTTTGTAACACCCCCAGCTCCCGATCTTTATCACATACATCATAAGCGACGTGGTTGTCTCGTAGCTTGAGACTTCATTTCTTTCAAGTGCAGTCCATCCTGTTTTCTATCTGAGAACTGAGGATATTACTTTTTCTTTTTATCATTTATCATACCTGTTAGTTTCATCAGATCATATCCCAAGGTATAGAGTATAAATACAACAGAAACACAATAATCTCAATATTTCAAAATAATTGAAAACATTGATTCATGATCAGAGTCACGAACAATTCTGTGGGTTCCATAGCCATCTTTTGATAATACAAATACTATCGACATCTGACATGATCAAATATAGTGGGTCACAAGCCCTACAATATAGTTTATTTTCTACTATCCTCATACTGTGATGCACACTGTTATTAATTTACATTGATCTGGTGGGGCGATGTCTTCAATAGTTACCTGAAAAAATGATTGGGTGAGCTCAAGAGCCCAGTAAATCATACACAGTACATCCATAGCGTTATTTAAACCAAACATTGAACATGCAAACACTTATCATCCATTAGGTGTTTCAAACATTATTTATCAACAGTTGTCAATTAGACCAAAAGGGGTCAACCTCTGTGTTCTAGATCTGGGGAGAGTGATCAATTCTAAAACTCAAACCCTTCTCTAGGATCATTTCTGAAACCCAGTTCATTCAGGTGTCAATCCTGACAACCAGTTCTAATTTTGCATGGAACACACACGAAGGACATTCGTCCCCGCGCCAGTACGTGGTTGAAATCTTTATTTAATCTTATTTTTGTGAACAGAGCATAATAAAATAAATATTTCATTAATAATTAAACATTTCACCAGCATGACATCATAAATCAATATTTTCATAGATGAAAATAATGACTTTTGATTTTTTTTATGCTGAAGATCGTACAAGACACAACTACAGAGCATACTCTTTCGGTCATAAATAATATAAATTAAAAATAAAGGAAAATCTTTCACAAATCATTTAGTCAATAACCTTGCATATTTCTAGGCATTCAAACAATGCAAACATCACATATTCAGCATTAAAATTCAAATAATACTAGAGAGTAGAGTAATCACTTCCACCTCAGTAGTGATTCTCTGAATCTCAACTTGTTCCGAGTCTTTGGCCAATAATCTTCAGGATCTACGTTTCAAAAATGTCATTTAACAACTGCCCATGAACAGTACCGTATATATGAACAGTATCGTATATATGAACAGTACTAAATAGTAATAATGAACAGTATCGTATATATGAATAGTAGACTACGTATGCGTACTGAAATGAACAACGACATCTCCAATCCTAAATAGAGACTAGAGCAGAGTGATTATACCTGCTTTGATCAGAAAAACCCTCCAATTGCTTCAAAAGAGGTACCCAACAGTAGATCTCCACTATTGCTATGCAGAAACTGGAGTTTTTCCCTTCCTACTATTATATTTGCTATCTAAAACAGCTAAAGAACAAGAGAAGAGAAGAGAGTAAGCAAAGAAATTCTTTCTTTCTTGCTAGAATGAATTTTCAGAATTGGGGGGCGGGGTTATATAGATTTTTCTAATAGAAAAAGACAAAACCGCACAGTTACAAATAGTCTGTTACTGTAGCTACAGTGTCTGTTACTATAGCTACAGTAACCACCGAACCTTATTTTGTCTACCGACAAAATAGTGACCGCATTTTTGAACAATAACCGTATATTTGAATAGTAAATTTTAATAATTTTTTTTAACTCAAATTTCGGGTATTACAACACTAAAATTGTAGGTATTACATCACACTTCTTACAATGCAAACGGTCCATCACATCTCATGGGCATAAAATTGATGGATAATAGTCCATGGTCCATGTTGTTGCAGGGTTGATTAGTTATCATCTTGATCTCTAACATAAGGTCTTCATAAATGATTTTTTTTATGTATATAAATTACTTGAACAGTGAAAAGCTAAAAAATGTTAAAAGCCATGGGATACAATTTAACCAACAAGTGAAGAAAAGACAAGGATCACTATCAGATAATAGGTTGCCTCCTAATCAACAATAGTTATATTCAATATTTTTCATTGTTCAATTAAGTAAAACAAGCTCAAATAGAAGAGAGGTCAAGGAATGCTCAATTTCGAGAATGTCAAACAGTCCCTTATTGTTTCCATCTCTGATTATGCTATACAGTTTGCCAAGTTTTTCCCCTTCTTTCCAAGTTCCTTGGGTGCATCTAAAGCTAAAGAAAGCAAGAGGTAGCATTTGGTGCAACCATTCAACACACCAAACAAGTTAACACACAGAAGGGGCAACCATCCATGTGTCCTTCCCTTCCTTTCACAAGGACAATATATGTAACAATATTGAGAGGGAATCTTCATCATCAGTACAAAAAAAGAGCAAATTTACTTAAGATAAAGAGAATAATAGACAATGGGCAAGAAGAAATGAGATGCAAAATGAGAATATTAGAATATTATTGAGCATTGCTCTATCCAAGTATCCTTGTCCATGCCATTAGAGACTTTTTAGCCCAATAATTTTAAAATTAACAAATTTGACTTCAACATAAATACCAAGAATAGTTTGTTTGGCAATTAGAATAGATAAAGATCAACCCAAAAACTGTTTTCAAATTTAAACCCTCTATTTCTCTTGATCACAATTGAGCCCAACTTTGCATTTCCCCCAAGTTTAAACTTTTCCTCCAAATATATTTCAAAGAACTCTCTTTAAATGCAAGAAAGATTTTGACTTTGGAAAAAAAAAAGACTTTGTGGTTCTTTTTATAAGCAACCACTTCGATTTGTCTAGACATTGTGGTTCTTTTTATATGTTAAATGCTGCAACTTTTTTTTTCACCATATACTGATTGGTGCTCAAGATGAAGAGATAATGCAATATTAAAGGAAGTAAATATGATGGTGTATAATGAAAGCCAAGAGACACCAAGAAGTTTTTTTTATTAAAAAGAGAGAGAGAGAGAGAGAGAGAGAGAGATCAATAAAGGAAGGAGAAATATACCTTTATTTTAGGTGGACATCAACTAAATTCTGAACATGAACTTCACGTGCAATGTGAAGGGATAATTTCATAGATTTATGTACTTAAGTCACGTACATAATTAAATCATTGACAAATCTAATTGTATTGTATTATTAAGATCATCTAATCCAACGAAGCACAACTTGGAACAACTGTTTTCAATTGCCCAATCCTACTAGAAATTCGTTTTAAACAGATGTAGCAGATTGGCTTGAATACGAGTTTTAAGTCTAGACCTACATTCTATAAGAAATTGTCAAATTAAATGGGTTTTGAAAGGGGGGTATATAAGATCAATAAAGGAATCTACAAAAAATAGGGAATCAAGCAAATGGAGAAATGCAACCTATATACATATCTAAAATTTCAATCATTATTAACTTTCAATAATTTTATTATATAATAGCGCTAAAAACAAGCTAGAACAGCCCTAAACATGATTTTGACGAAGAACAAACTGGCAAATAAAGGAAGATGAGAAGACAAAAATAGAAATATCTTGATGGAAATGCACCTTTTTTCTCTGTGGAATGTAACCTTCTTTGTACACATAACCTCCTTCCTCTTTCTAAAACCTAGCTTCTCTCTGTGAATGTAGCTCTGTTAGTGAATGCACCCGCCTTCTTTTCTTCTTATCTCGGTAAATGCAAAACTCTTGAAGAATGCAACACCATTATCGTTCTTTCCTCTTTCTTCCTTTTTTGATTTTTCTTCCTTTTCTAGATTTGGTTTGGGTGTAACAACAAAACTCCTCCTATCCCTTCCTCACTTTTTCTTCTCTTTCTGTTTCTCTATTTGCACCAATTTGGTTTGGGCGTGTGCAG
>JAJIYU010007280.1:0-19372 GCA_030144865.1 Tinospora cordifolia | reverse complement strand
AGACTGCATTTACTCTTGCCATCTCTTTTGAAATTATTCACTTTTTTCTTTGAAGTATTGTCATCTTACTAATATATATGTTTATTCAAAAAAGGGTTGAGTTTTTTTTTTTCAATGTTTTTGTTCTTGATTTTACTTTAGAGTTTTTATTTATTTATTTTGTTTACTTACCTTTTGTTATAATTAAATAAAATTTGTATATATTTTCAAGCCGACCAAAGTCTTAATAGATCATTCCCTTAAAAAAAAGTTATAATAGATTAGATGAACATCCAGTTGATGAATTAAATGTGTAACTTCCAAGAGAATGCAATGTAAGTTATCTTAGACGTATGACAACTTACATGCGCATGTAGTGTATTAAGATGCTGTCAAAAGGTAATCGTATTCAACAACATGCATTGTATGTCCTTGTAATTATATTTTTATGACATACAATGAATGATGTTATACATTTTTATAACATGCAATTGCATGTTGTAATTAATTTTATAACATGCATTATGAAAGTTGTAATCACATTCACAACACGCACTGTGAGTATTGTATTTGTATTTTACAACATACATTTTAAATGTCATAGCAAGCTATTACAACATTCTCAATGTATGTTGTCTTGTAACATTTACAACATACGCATGAAAGTTGTAATAAATTATTTTAACAACATATTTTAATGTTGTAATTTAACATTTTTTTAAATTATAATACTTACTTCAAATTTAAATAATCTAACTACTTTTAAAATTTGTATAATATAATATAATCTAAAGTTTGTAACTCATGTACATCATTAATACAAAATAAAATGTATATTATATTAATATTTAAGTGTTTAAGTATTACATATACATCAACATACAAAATGAAATCTAAAATTATATGTACAATAACAAAATTACTTGTATAAATATACAAAAAAAAGTAAGTATGTCACGTTATATTTTCTTCAATGAAAAAGATCTTTCATAACATGAGTGTCCATCTTTTCTTCAGCCCAAAAGTTGTAATTTTAACCTGTACCATAATCAAAAGAAATAATAATTAAAACACGTGCAAAAATAATGAAAGAAAATTTACTTTAAAAGAATCTTATAATGTATCTTTATTCTTTTTTCGCATTTCATGTCTCACACACCTTATCACAGATATAGAAGTCATTAAATTAAAATGAAGCATATCAATTAAAAGTCATAAGATATGTGATTTCATGCACTTAAGCATAATCAATCTACAAGCCAATATCATACAGAGTTGTAAGTAAAATGAAATATGCAAAAATCAACTACAATTTCTATCAAACACAAATAAGTTACAAAATGTAACTATAATAATGAAACTGATAAAATCTCTTAACAAACGACATTTTATATTATTAAAAAATTTTAACTATGCTCATGTCTTCATCTCAATCTTCATTTTACACCTTATATTATTTATTAAGTGAAGATGAAATTCACTACCAAGTACTCTCACATCAACCCACAACCATTTTGACTCTCTTCAAAAATCACAAAATAATAAATTTCCTAAACTTCGGTAATCATTATCATCCACATCAATTTAGTAATTCCATGATCATAAATTAAAATCATTTCTAATGCAACATGAATTTAGAGCATATAACTTACGACTAAAAGATTTCCAAAATTCTCTATTTTTGTTTCTGATCTGCTTCAACAACTAGTACTGTTCTTCACATTTCATATAATCTAAATAATGCAATTAATTCATTCAAGACTAATTGCAATCTCAAAATTAAAGTAAAAATATATTTTATACCTTCCTACTCTGAAAACCCCTTTTCGTTCCTTGTCGACACAACTCTTCGATGTCCAAATCTGTTGTGAATCCAAACATAAATTTTAATCTCAAAAACATTAACACAAATTATTTAAAACAACCATTAAAGAGCGAAACATAGCTCACCAAAATTTCAAAAGCATTTCGAACGTCGAAACCCCTTTCTGAAATGAACTTTTGATGCCCTAGATCTGGTTCGAAAGGGTTTCGAACAGCGACTCGCCAAATCCTCTTGTTGTTCGTCCTTCGCGCAAGAAACCCACCAGCAGCATGCACCAACAGAAATGCACACAGTTGTTACGAAATAGCTTAGATCTGGATTTTTCTTCGCGCGCACTACAGAACGCAAATGCATTCTTCTTCCTCGCGCAGAATTGAAGATTGCAGCAATGAGAATAAATTAAAATGATTAATTTCTAGTCCCTACTACCAATCTATAATGAATTTAAATAACTTTAAACTTGGATACCCTAGACTCTCATATCTATTTTATTATAAAACAGAATTTTTTTTTCCCAAATCCTTATTCTTTGTCAAATCTCGAAATAAATCAATTTAGATCAAAACAAGGGTTTTTTTTTATCAAATCTGAAAATAACAAGTCATACTACTTTTATTTCTAAAAATAATTCATTTGTATTCAATAAATCCCATTTCAATTAAAATAAGTTCCATATCTAAAATTTCCGCTAAATTCCAAAATACTAATTTTTCACATGAAAACTTCTAAGCCAATCTTTATTTCATAGAAAAGTATTCATATCCAAATAATATTTCTCTCAACCATAAAACTTTCAAATATGAGCCTCCAAACATTCCTATTTTCTCAAATAAACAAATTTCACTCAAATGGGATTGCTTCCCCATTCAATATTTGCATTCACAATCTAAATAAATAAATTTCCAATCTCTAATCTACACAACTCCCTAAACTTTTGAATGTCTACTTTATTTTTTTAAAAAAATTGGAATTTCTCCCATAACATTATTCTCATCCAGCTCCAAATCAGAAATCTCAATTTCCCTCTACATCCATTCCAAAATAACCATCATCATATATCATTACTTCTAAAAGAATTAGGTTGAGAGTGTCAAACCTCCAACCATCATTCCAAAACTTCTAATTTTTGCTTCGAAAATCCTTGATGTCATATAATCCAAATAATTCATTCAAGATTAACTATAGTCTCAAGGTTAAAGTAAAAATATATATATATTTTTTTATAACTTTCAAATCTCGTTTTTCCCCTTCATAGCCAAATAAACATGACCCTACGATCGCCTAAACACGATATTTTGAAAACGAAAAAGGGTTATACCTCATAGCTTTGTTTTCCTTTCATTTCCTTTGAAAAAATGTGATTTTTGATGTCGAAAATCTGTTGTAATGCAAAACAAACATTCAACTTCTACATCACAGATAACAAAGTAGTTAAACCATCCATTAAAAAGGAAAAACGAAATTTACCATGCTCCAAACTATTCCTAACATTGAAACCCTTTGGCAAACTCGTGAAATCGCAAACCATGGATATACTCCAATGGTGGTTGAATCTAATCTAAAGCATCACTTTTTTTTTTTTTTGTTAACGGACAACTGAACGCAGCAGCAACAACATGCTACGTTCTTCTTTTTCATGAAACCAGCAACGCTCCAGCAAGTTTCCTCTTCGTTGTTTGCTTTCTTCTTCACACGATTTCTTTGTTGTTCTTCTTCTTCACGGGCCAAAATCTAGCTTTCCCCCCTCTGTTTGCTGCTCTCAAATCACGGCTCGCAGCCACCAAATCTTGATTCCCCTTTCTTGTTCACCCATCACAGCAACGATAGCACAACACAACACAAACAACAAGGTTTCTTCGTGGACGGACGGACAACACCCACTGCGGTTTGTTCTTCTCTTTTTCGGACAACACAAACCACCTAGTGGTTTTCTTCTTTGGTTCACTCAGAAACGCTCCGATAGTGGCTGGTTTTCAGATGTGACGTAGTTGAGGTTCTATTGGTGCTGTTGTGTGAGACACAAACCAGATCTGAACAAACCTAGATCCAGCGAGATCAAAGTGAAACAATTTTGATGATGCCGGTTGTAGATCTGGGAAGCTACGAACCAGATCTGAGTTTGTTTCAGATTTGGCAACAATAGAGCTTCTTCCTCACAGATGAACCACCTAGTGCGTCCATTTTCTTGTTCTTCTTCTTGATGTTTGTCCTTCATTCTTTGCTTGTTCTTCTTCGTCCAAACAACACAACAGCGCATAGCTAGCTGGATTTCTTTTGTTCTTCGTCTCCTTTGTCGGGCAGCAATAGCTGCAACACACCACACAACCATCTTCTTCACGGATCTGAACACAACAATAGCAACTCCTCTTCTTGCAACAACGCCCAAATGCAACACACAACTGCAGCTGCTAGCTAGATTTTTTTTTTCTTCCTCACGGACCACACCAGCCACCTTCTTCTTCAGTCTGTCTTCTTCTTCGTACCAGATTGTGCACAATAACAAAAAAATATGGACTTTTGATCTCCCTCATCGTCCAAACGCAACAACTAGCTGGAGTTTTCTTCAATCCTTCATTTGATCATCAAAACAACCTAAAGCCCTAGTTTTTTTTCTCACCATTCGCCCCAAAACAGAGCATGCCTTTCTCTCTCTCTCTCTCTCTCTCTCTCTCTCTCTCTCTCTCTCTCTCTTTTTTTTTTTTTTTTGGTTGCAATTTTGGCTCTAAAACTTGCAATTTCAATTTTATTTATGTTTCAATCAAGCTATATTTGATTTTAACCCATTAATATCTAAGTTTTTATTGCCAGCTATATTTGATTTTAACCCATACGTTTAAGTAAAAACATGGTTTTATAATTTTTATTTTTTTTAATTTATTTTTTCAAATTATAGGTTACACATAGCTTTAAATAAAACATAATTTTAATTCATTTATTTTTTTGATTAATTGATTTTTTTTACTGTCGACGTGCACGCAAGCATCATATTAATTTATTTTATTTTATTATTTTTTTCAATTACTAATTCCTCTCAAACATATCTTTCATTTTGTATTTTTTTTAACGCAAAGGGTACATCACATATGTAAAATAAAAACATTTATTTAATTTCTTGATTATCGATCTAATTTATATTTTTATTTTAATCATGACGTGTTCGCATTCGTAAAATTTCGGGGTATTACAACCTACTCCCCTTAAATAGAATTTCATCTTCGAAATTTGAATTAAATTAGTACTCCAATGGTAGATCCCAAAATTTTTAGGCATGTCACTCCTCAATTTACTCACTAAGTCCGCAGATTGAATAGGTAGGAAATGTGCTACTTTCGTCAAATAATCCACAATCCACTTTTTGCTTTTCTGCTCACTTTTAATCTGGTGTAATAGGTTCGGTTGGCAAGTCATAACATACAAGTATGTCCGTTTTTCATCTGATGCAATACCCAAGTTATATTTATTGATCAACTGATACATTTGTCATTTATCATCGTCCTTCTTGCTAGTTTTTCTGCTGAGTGCATCAACTACCACATTTGCCTTGCCCGGATGGTAGTGCGGTTGAAAATCATATACCATTGAAGTGGAACACATCTCCCTTTTTTTTTGCAAAGCAACGCGTACACACGAGGTTAAATTTGATTCATTTTCGTCTTCACACCACTCGCGCCATCGCGCCCACGCGAGCGTCGTATATCTTTATTTATATTTTTTTCTCAATCAACCAATTTTTAATTTTCTTTCTCAAACAAATCTTGGTTTTAATTCACTAATAATTCCATCAACGCATATTTTATTTATTTCATATGATTTATAACTCATTTATTTCTTGTTTTTTTTTTCGCGAATCTTTCACGTTGAAAGCATCATATTATTTTAAATATTTATTTATTTTTCTTTCAAATTTTTACTATTTCGCGAACCTCGTATATATACTTATATTATTTTTATTATTAATTCTTATCAAACATGTCTTTCATTTCAAAATTTTAACACAAAATTTACATCACATATATAAGATAAAAATATTTATTTTATTTCTTGATTGACTATTTTATATTTTTATTTTAATAGCAAAGTGTACGCGTTAAAAGTTTCGGGGTATTACATATTAATAGCTTTAAAATCTGAATTTTATGGCTAAATATATGTTTTAGCTATAAAATAAGTTTTATAACTAAAAAACAATTGCTATAAATCTACATTTCGTAGCTAAATACATATTTAGCTATGAAACAAATTTTGTAGCTAAAAACCAATTGCTATAAATTGAAAATTTTGCAGTTTAGCTATGAAACAAATTTTGTAGCTAAAAACCAATTGCTATAAATTGAAAATTTTGCAGCCAAATGTATATTTTTGCTATAAAATTAGATTTGTGTCTAAAAGTATAAAACTATTAGCTTCAAAGTTTAAATTTCATGACGAAATGCGTATTTAGCTATGAAACAAATTTCGCGGCTAAACACCAATTGCTACGAATTTAAATTTTTGTAGCTAAATGTATCTTTTAGCTACAAAATTAGATTTGTGTCTAAAAGTGTGGAATCATTATTTTCAAAACTTAAATTTCATAGCTAAATGCATATTTAACTATGAAACAAATTTTGCGGCTAAAAACCAATTGCTACGAATTTAAATTTTTGTAGCTAAATGTATCTTTTAGCTACAAAATTAGATTTGTGTCTAAAAGTATGGAATCATTAGCTTCAAAACTTAAATTTCATAGCCAAATGCATATTTAGCTATGAAATAAATTTCGCGGCTAAAAACCAATTGCTACAAATCTAAATTTTTATAGCTAAATGTAATCTTTTAGCTACAAAATTAGATTTGTATCTAAAAGTGTAGAACCATTAACTTCAAAACTTAAATTTTATGACCAAACTTACATTTTAGATACAAAATAACTTTCATGGCTAAAAAATTTGTAGCTAAATGCTTTTTTTGGTGTAGTGTCATATGTTTATGTATTCTAAGTAATTAATGATTATAGAGTAAAAAAATTAAAAAAAATTATTATTTTTTACAATTAATAGCTAATTAATAATTATTCGCAACAGATCACTTTTTAATTATTTAGAATCAATGATTTAAAAAATTAAAGTTATGTTTTATTTAAATATATTTATAAATTATTTAATTTTTGAAACTTTCAATCTCTATAAAAATTAATTTTTAAATAAATTTATATAATACTTTAATTATTTATTTTTAATAAAATATTAAGTAACTCGTATAGAAATTAATAACGATAAGCAATGTTTTGCAAAACATTATTTCATTAAACATATTTACATTGTTGAAACATTTGTTATGATAACAGTTTTTAAGGACATTCATAATATAGATGTTGTATAAAATTGAAACATTTTACAACATGCTACCGATGTGTCATTGTATCATATATTGCACAACATGCATAAACTTGCACGTTGTTATTACATTAAGCTTGTTTACATCATTCAAGCGCTTGTTGTAATAACAATTTTTAAAGACATTCATAATAAAAATGTTGTATAAAATTGCATCATCTTACAACATGCTACCTATGTGTCGTTATACCATATATTACACAATACGAGTAGATTTGCATGTTGTTATTTTATTAGGCTTATTCACATCATTTACATGCATGTTGTGATATCGATTTTTAAGGACATTTATGATAAAGATGTTGTATAACATTGAAACTTTTTACAACATGCCAAATTTTGTGTCGTAGTATTATATATTATACAACATGCATAGTGTACATGTTGTTAACGTTATTTGTAAAACATTAAAGATGACACGCATTTAATGTACGTTGTTATAATATATATTAAACGACATGCATTAGCGTTTGTTGTCTTGCGCATGTTGTTGTAGACCTAATTTCTTGTAGTGAATGCAGATTAATTTAGATAATTTACTTGTGTGTTATATGACACAATAGAAATACAATACTCCATGCAAGAAATGTGTTTTGATGGGCTTGCAATCATATTGACATCCTTCTCTCTCCCAAAAAACCCAAGTTCTTTAGTTGAATAAACAACAAGCTGATAAACTAGGGAAGAAACCTCCTAGTGGTGAGTTTGCTTTAAATGTTGACATAACTAGGAACATACTATAGGCGTGTCTTAACATATTCAACAGTTAACTCTTTTGTTTAGGCTAACAGGGATAAAAATCTCAACGTTTAGTCATTTTGGCAAAATAATCAAAACCTTTCAAACTTGACAACTAAATACGAACCTTTGTCATTCTGTTCACTACAACAAACTTGGCTTTTAGCAACCAATATTTTCGTTGCTAAACACTAACATTCTGTTGCTAAAACCTTTTAGCAATAAAAAAGTTTTGTTGCTAATAGTGCGTGACAGTAATACATTAGTAATAAATAATTGATTCGTTGCTAATAGACTATTTAGTAACAAAATATTTTTGTTGCTAAAAAAGTATTTATAGCAACAAATTATTTCGTTGCTAAAAGTTTAGTTTAGCAACAAATTAATTTGTTGCAAAATTTAAATTTTAGCGACAAAATTTTATACTTTAATAACAATATTTTTTGTTGCTAAATTATATTATTAGCAATAATATTTGTTACTAATAGTTATTTATAGCAACAAGATTTGTTGCTATTTATTTATAGCGACAATAAATTTGTTGCTATTGACAAAATTTTCAAATACAATGGATTGCAATATTGAATTTTATTACTAAAACTGTAATACTCATAATTAACTAAAATAATTCATAAATATAAATAAAAAGTCTATTATAATATTCAATAGTTTATGTCAACAAGGTTTCTAAATACCAAAAAAAAAAACTATACAAATCCACTTGTTTTATAAAATTGGTTCCTCACAAAAATCTAGTTATTTCGATTAGTCTCCATAATAAAGACTAGAGCATTGGTTCTCCACCATGGACACCATATTGGAAGCTTCATCTTTTGCTGCTTCAAGTTTCATTAGAGAAGACAAGTTTGTTGATAATGTTTCTTGGACTTTTGTGAGAATTATCTATAAACACTTGCTTTGAGCTTTTATTAGAAACTGCAAATGTCTTTGTACCTGCAAATAAGAGAATCATGTTTGATGGATGTTAATCAGGTTTAGTAGAAATGCTTTAAAAGTTAAAAATTTTTATTAGTTTCTTCAACATATCCTTGTACCTCAATTTATTTTTGAAGTTTTTTCTACACCTCCATTTGCTTCTCTAGAGCTTATATATCAGTAAATCATGATGGTCATGAATATGATTTTGGCATCTCGCCAACTTCTATAAGCCATGATGATTATGTCAAAAATAATAATAAATAAATAAATATGAGATTAGGCCATATAGCATACCTTCATATCATAATCACATCTATAAGTATAATGAATTATGAGCTTTCTGCCAACTTCAATGTCCCATGGTGGCTTATACACATGAAAAACATGCGAGACAATCAATTAAGAGAGGGAATACAAGCACTAATGCAAGAGATTCTTAGCATACTATAGATACGTTACATGAAGCTAATTGAGTTTTTAGCCTCAAGCTATGCTAACTTCAAATAAGATTGAATTAACTTGACCACAAAATTTTAAAAACAATAAAATTTCTTATTCTAGATATTCAATATCCTAATAGCCATTGCTTATTTGTACCGAAGAACTAGAAACTAGATGTTTAGTAACCTAGAGACCTTTTTTTTTCTAGTCGAATGTCTACTTCAAAAATGTTACCTAAGCTTGTTATCAATAGATGGTTACATTTAGCTATGAACTTGCAGTGCTTGAGCCTATATTGGTTTCTACTCAAGAAGGAAAAGATAGACAAATGAACATACATATATCATAAAGTCTTTGTACAAAATGTTCCGAACACTATGTAGAGCAGATGCAACAGCATATGCATACCTGATTGAACTTGAAAGTGAGTAATTACAAATTAACCAAGAGTATGCAGTGAAATGAATGGTTCTGAACCAGAAGTCCTACATCTCAAGCACCCAACCAAATGCTTTATCTGATTCTGGGTCCTTCTTCATTGCCAAGGACACATTCATCCATGTGGGAGCAATCTTCTTAAGAGATGCCTAGAATATTTCAGAGTTCAGAAAAAAAATCAAATATAATGCAATTAAAAATTAAATCACAAATGTCACAAATAACTCAAACATGTAATTTTTATGCACCTTTGCAATAATGACAAGAGAATTTCCTATGGGAACAATGTTAGTGATAGGCCCTTCATCATCGGGATAGAACTTTCTTAGAGTGGTATCATACTTGTTAGGTTCAATATAAAAGAACGAGAATGCAGCCCCAAGTCCATCTCTTGCTAGATTTGGTATGGGTTTCACAATTTTATGGTTTGGTTCTGCAATCAATATCTGATTGCCATCAAATAGTTTTAGTAATTTTCATTTCTGGTGAACAAAAGTTGTTCTTGCACCAAATTGTGAAGCACATCATTTCAGAATGTTTGTTCCGAGCAAAAGCAACTCAATGTATGTTATATCATTATTTGGTGTAATTCATCCCAAATAATTTAACAAGTCAGTGGTGTATCCTGCTATCATTTTTATGCAAATATTCTCTTCATAGTTCCTACATTAATTGCTAAAAAATAGAACAATTTTAGGAACTCTCTTCATAGTTCCTACATAGTTAAATGCAAATAAGAAGATTAAAAAACAGCAATCAAACTAAGTACCTAATAAGAATTGTATTCAAAGATAATCAATCAAAAGAAATTCTCAAGCAATTTGTGCTCTAAATCTGCTCATAAGAATTTAACTTACCCCAGACAGATCTGATAGAGACATCAAAGGAAAGCTATTCAAATCTTCTGATCTATACTTATGTCCCTTCTCTTCTTCTTCTTCTTCTTCTTTTTCTTCTTCTTCTCCACATGAATATGGAACAGTTTCTTCAGTTTTTACAGCATTCTGATTAATTTCAAAAACAAATTCTGATCTGCTCTCATGATTCCAAGATGGAAAAACTGCATTTTCCACAGAACTACCGTTCATCAGAAACTTAGTGTTACTATTCAAACCACTAGTACTATTTCTTGAACTTGAGTTCTAAGAATCGCAATTCACATTCTCCATTGCAGGAAATCCAAGTTCCCAACTTGTTTCCAAATGGGTCATCTGTTTTTCCTCCTCCAAAGGCCTGAAATTTTGGTAACTTTCAGGTCCAAAGTTCATCAAATTATCCTGGATTATTTGCTCAAAACTTCCAACTTGTAACTCAAACAAACTAAATGGGTCATCACTAAAAGCTTCCAGTGTTTTAAGAAAATTCACTTTCAAATCTTTGTTAAATATTCCTGTGGCGGCAGCAACGTTCTTGTCATCAGAAGCTTCAACAAATTCTGTTAATGGCTTGTGTGTGCTTGGGTCTATTCCTTTCTGACTCAGTTTCTTCTTTAAGCTTGTGTTCCAAAAGTTCTTGATCTCATTGTCAGTTCATCCAGGAAGTTGTGATGCTATCCTAGACCACCTACAATATCAAGAATTCTCCAAAAAAAAAAAAAAAAAAAAATTCTTGAACAAATAGCTCAGTTTTTGGAACATATTATATACTTTAATGCATTAATCTTCAACTTGCATCATAATATTTATTATTATTTTTTCTTTCATTTTTTACCTGTTGCCTAGAGCTACAGATCAGTAACAGTTGCCAACACTATAATTACCATGATTTAAGGAAAGAACATTATAAATGACACAGTGAGTGTAACATTATACAATAACTTCCCCAATTTTTGGCTTTCTTTCGAGCAAAAGCATTAACAACTTTGGGAAGTTGCATGTGAGCATTAATAATGTGAAAAAATAATAAGAAACTGATATTCCTATACCTGCATGAAGCTGTAAAAGCATTTGGCCAATTGAACTTGAAGGTGACGTAAATGGGTCAAGTTTAGTAAGTTCCTTGTACTCTACTACTTGCAGGAAAATAGGTAAATGTTAAATTTCCTTGTCTTTACGGGCAATTATATTTCATTTAGTGGAATTTCCTCCATCATCTAAATGTTATTCTCAGCACTTGGGTTTTTACATGTAATCTAATTGAAGTTAAAGGGACAACCAGTGCATTCTAATTGTGGTTTAGTATCCTAATTTATAAGAATTCATGTCATCCTCATTTCAGCTTTTGAATGTAAAAGTGATAACATTGTCACCTGAAAATAGTCTTTTATCAGTCCTATATCAATCTAAGTTACATTAAGAAAAGAGTCTTTTAAGAAACTATAGCGTTACTTGCTAGAATTCTCACTTACAAGAAAGAAAGACTTATTTTTCCCAATAAAGAATACTCATGCTACATGAAGCATTAGCAATAACAGGAAGAAAAAAAAAAATTCTTGATTGATCTAATTTATGTATCTAACGATAATATGAGGTAAAGAAAACCTATGACATTTTTCACATACCAGTTGTGTTTTGCTACTCGCTCATGCCAAAAGATCTCCCATCATAGCTGACTTAATTAGCTACGACTGATATAATGAAACAACCTATTTTAATCATCATGCGGCACCCTTCCAGTGATTTCCAAGCACATACCAGAAGATAGTTTTTTTGCTTGGTGTTTTCCCCTTGATAGAGCCCTTAACATGGACAGGACTGATGAAGACTTGCTGTATCTTGACAGTAGGATTTGGTTTAATTCGATTAGCTTTTCTATCATCCACAGGTCTTAATATTCTGTTCTCCATTTCTAGCCCAGATGCTTCATCCTCATTCATCACCACCTGTAGAGAATACAAACACATTTGGTCAATCCATTAAAAGATCTTGAAGAATTAACCAAAAATGATTCAAGCATGGGTGCCCATATGAGATTTGAGGAGTGTTGTGCAAAACAGAGCAGAAGTCTTTAGAGAATTCACAATAGCATGAACCAAAATATGTAAAAGGAGGCACTCAAGAAGGAGCTACAAAGTTTTCACATAAATCAAATCCATAGATTTAATCTAGAAATGGTATCAAAATGATTCAGCTATTGCAAGATTTTATCATCAGAAGAATTCAAATGTGATTTGCAGAAAATCCGCGTAGTAACACCAATGCAAGGTTCAAAAGCAAAATTTTTTTATTCAATGCACCTAGAAGTTAACAATTATAGTATACTTGTAGCTCTTGCAAGTGGAAAAAGCAAAACATACCTAATAGTTAACAGTATTGCCACAAAGGCTTAAACCAAAGGTAAATGTTAGCTGCATAATAAACCACTATTAGACTAGGTAAAATAATGCATTTTGTAGGAAATAAGAGAAAATATAACTATAGAATTGCATAATTAGCAATAATTGCATATCATTAGGAAATGCATTGTTTAACAACTCTTAAGCCTTGTTTTAATGATTTTGATATGTTTCTATGAGAAAAATAATATCTGGGAAAGGAATTTGCATGTATTACAAGATACAGGTTGATATCTATAAGGAATGCATCAGAAGAAGGTGTAAAAGAGATGAAAATCAAGAACAAAGACCAGAAGACCGCGGTACAACAAACTGAAGATTGCAGTCAGAACTGAAGAACAACACAGTGTATAACACACTGGTGACCGCGGTCACCAGAACGTGGTGGGCACAGGACTGTTACAGACCGCGATGGACAGAATGCAGAAAAACCTAGGGTTTTTGACATCAAGCATATGGACCGCGGTCACTCGATTTCAATGCGAGATTTTCATATTTTTTAGGTTTTTTAGTGCGGAACTATAAATAGAAGATGGTAATTAGAGTCTAGATCATATAGGAGATCAAAAAAAAAATTCTATGATGGCTCCTAGGGCATGAAAGTTTGGATTTTTACTGATAATTGAAGATTGTAAAGAGATTCGAGTATGTTTTGCTTATTTGAATCTAATTCTATGTTTTCCTTTACTTCTATGTCGAGCTAATCAGTTCTAATGTTTGGGATGTGATTGTTCAAAGCATGGTTTGTGATATCTAATTGTAGTTGTTGGTTTTTAAATTCTATTTCTTATTGTGTAGATTTAAAGCCTTATATCTACTGGCCACAGATGTATTGAACCTAGTATTTAAGTCTATCTCGGGAGAGAAGTCTAAAATATGGACATCACAATCTAAACCTAGACCAATTGATTGATCAAGAGATTGTTGACCAATCTAGGGAGTTGCACAAGGATTCTTTATTTAAACACATTGATTGTCTAGCGAACGCCTCGGGAGAGGGTTTGACGAAACAAATCTAGTGAGTGTTGAAACGCCTTGGGAAAGGGTTTCAACTATTGATGCTATAACTCATAGATTAGCTAAAACCATCAATACAATAAAGATTTGCAAACTATGTGGCGACTTTCATTATCCTAGACATGTTTCTTTACTGAATTCTACAAATTATCATAGTCGTTGTTTACATTAGTTTCTGGTTTTTTAAAATTGAATTAATCACTTTCCATTTTGTCTTGATAAAACTGAGATCATTAGTAATTTTGGTATTAAAAATCAATCATTACCAGTGTTCCCTGAGGATGATACCTGGACTTTTCGGAAATTACTGCTGCGATCCTATACACTTGCGGGGTAGTTAACAAGTTTTTGGCGCCATTGCCGGGGAACGATAGTGTAATTGTTTTTAAAACAAGTTGAAATTGACTTGGTTTTATTCAAGATAATAGTTTTCTTATTATTATTCATTAATTGATTTATTTGAGAATACCACTACACTTGATCTTTTTGTTCTCGTGTGTTTCTGGCTTGTATGAGTGAACGTCCTTGTGACACCTACGATCCAAATTTGCTGAAGACAATCAGTCAGATTCGGTTGGAGGCTCAAGAACTTGCTTCAAACATGGCTGAAAGTGAAAGTTCGGGAGTTGGTAATAACGGGGAAGCACCATTGCGAGACTTCTTCAAACCCATTTTGAACAACAACTATTCTGGAATAGCAAGGACACCTATTAATGCAAACACATTTGAGTTGAAACCGTCCTTGATTACAATGGTGCAGCAACAACAGTTTGGAGGCTCAGCTGTAGAAGACCCTATGGTTCATCTAAACTCATTTATGGAGATATGCAACACTGTAAAGATCCATGGCGTGACTGAAGATCAGCTTAGGCTGAGATTATTTCCTTTCTCTTTAAAGGATAAAGCTAAGAGCTGGCTTCAAACCTTGCTTCCAGGAAGTATCACTACTTGGGAAGAGATGGGTCAGAGATTTTTCCAAAAGTACTTCATACCAGCAAAAGTGCATCAGCTGCGAGGGGAGATAAGTTTTTTTAAACAATCTGAGTTTGAATCACTATATGAGGCTTGAAAACGATTTAAAGACCTACTAAGGCGTTGCCCACAACATGGTTATCTACCTTGGCTTCAAATTCAGATGTTTTACAGTGGACTTACACCACCTACAAGAGAATTGGTAGATTCAACAAGTGGAGGATCTTTAATGGGAAAATTAACCACAGAGGCGACTCAACTTATTGAAGACATGGCAGCCAATGCCTATGGACATGGTACAGAAAGAGGAATGGCCAAAAGAGTGGGACTTCATGAAGTTGACGAGATTAGTGCCTTGCATGCCCAAATTGCAGCAATGGCTCAAAGGCTGAATTTGGTTGAAGAAAAGAATAGTGGATCTCAACTTCAACAGCATCAACAAGTGCACTCTATTGCTGAAGCTAATAAGTCACTGTATCATGGAGAAGCCTCGGTTGAACAGATGAACACATTGAATAGATTCAACGGGTATCAAGCACCAGCTGGGGGGTATAATGTCCCCAAGTATTATCATCCGGGTGTGAGGAACCATGAGAAATTTCATATTCAAATAACATAAATGCGCAGATGCCTCCAAGTTTTGCCAACCAATAGCCTTTGCAAGATAAGAAGCCGTCTTTGGAGGAAAAACTAGATGAAATGATGAATATGCATACAAGATTCTTCAAAGAGCTGACGGGCCGGGTTGATAAGAATGACACTAGAGTTTCTGGAATTGAAATTCAAATTGGGAATTTAAATGCCACAGTCAAGAATTTAGAAACTCAAGTAAGGCAGTTGGCACAGATAGTATCAAACAAGCAGCAAAATTCATTTCCCAGTGACACTCAAGTAAACCCCAAGGAGAGCTGCAATGCAATATTCATAAGAAGTGTGTGTGAAGTGGAGAGACAGCACACCACCTCTGAGCCTCATATGATGGTTGATAAGCCTGTCATTTCTGAAGGGACAGCTCTTATCGCGTCTACTGATTTAGCACCTATCATTGATGAGAAAACAGAGCTTAGACGACCTGACATTAATATTCAAGGCAGCAAACATTGTGCACCACCTTCGTTACCCTGTTCATACAGTTTTTTTAAGAAGCAGTCAGGTCATGAGACAGTGCGGTTGACGGAGGAGTGTAGTGCAATTATTCAAAGATAGCTGCCTGAGAAGTTGAAAGATTCGGGGCGTTTCACTATTCCTTGTAGCATAGACACTCAAATTTTTGATAAAGCTCTTTGTGATTTGGGAGCTAGTATAAATCTCATGCCATTCTTAGTTTATTGCCAGTTGGGGCTACCAGAGATCAAGCCATCTATATTACCCTTCAGCTTGTAGACAGTTCTGTAACTTATCCACGAGGCATCATTGAGGATGTTTTAGTAAAGGTGGATAAGTTTATCTTCCCTGGAGATTTTGTAGTTCTCGACATGGAAGAAAACATGGAGACACCATTGATTCTTGGGTGACCATTCTTAGCTACTAGTCAGGCCCTTATAGATGTTGCCATAGGAGAACTCACATTGAGAATGAATGACAAACAAGTTGTTTTCAACATCTACAGCTCGTCAGAACCCCTGACCAGAGGGCTGGAAGGCAAGAAAGACACGGCTAAGAAAGCTGGTGATCAGAGAAAAATTGTAAGCCTAGATCTGCACACATTCAAGTTGAGCCAGATATGAAAGAGCTACTCGATGTTGTTCAAGTTAAGAATAGCTTCAAGAAACAGCTACAGGATCACAACCTAAACAATGGTCAAAAACAAATGGTGGAGACGGTTTACCTTAACAATTGAAGCAGCGTATCCTCGTCGAGCTAACGACGTTAAACTTAGCGCTGTGTGAGAGGCAACCCACTTTAGGAATTGGTTTGATTACATTTTTAAGTCAGGCTGTTAGTTTTTCATAGAGAAATTGTGTTTTTGCACTTACAATTGCTTAAAAGAGTCCACAAACATTGTAGACCGCAGTCCATGATATGATTACCTCGGTCATTAGTCCATTACACAATACACTGCACTGATGACCGCGGTCCTCAATATGAAGACTGCGGTCCACAGAACATAGTATTTGGCCCAGTAACCTGAAGACCGCAATCACCAGAAAGAGGTTTTTCAGTGATCGCGGTCCACAGAATGAGTGTTTTAGCAAAACACTGATGACCGCGGTCCTCACTCACAGTGAAAAACTGTGGACCGTGGTCACCAGTTCGGATTGTCTTCAACAAGTTCAATGATTGTGCACATGGACCGCGGTCCATAAAGCAAGACCGCGGTCCATGCGTTGTATAAAGTGCAGATTGCGGTAGTTTTGCTCATTTTTGTGTTGGAAAATCTGAGATTTTGTGTGACTTTTGGAATTCTTCTTCGAGTTTTCAAGGTTTTCATCATCGTATAATCAAAATGTAAGTGTTTTACTTTGATTTCTTACTAGTTCTTGCATTTATTCAAGTGTTTAGATGATTTAGGATGGTTTAGATAGTTTGAAATGCTTTAAGAATGGTTTAGATGGTTTGAAATGGTTTAGGATTGCTTTCATAAGTGATTTTTGATCAAAGATTCCTCTTATTCTCTTCTTGATTCTAAGAATGCCATTTATTTGATTCATATATGCACTAAAGAATGTTCACACCATATTCATGAGAGATTTAATGTTTAGAATGTGTTGTTTCATGAAATGAGGTGTCTGTTCATCCAGTTTTGAATGTTCTTCATCATTCCACCCAATACAAGATTCAATGTTGTATGACTTTTGAATGAGATTAATATAATAACACTGAGAACATGTATTAGAGCCGTATATTGAGAATTTTGAATGGTTGAGATGCTATTATATATATGAATCTTGTTGTTTTCCTTGGTGTAAATATCTATGATTGTAGGCCTCCAAGAATGAAATTACCTACATCAAAAGGCAAACAACAAGCACCTCCTCTGCCTCTGTCAGACAAAAATAGATTCAGAACTGCAAATGCTAAGCAAAGGCTGACAATTATAAGGTCAAACAGACATTTGACTTTGGAGAGAGGTATCATGCTAATGACGGAGGAGTGTGAATTGGGCATAGATACTATGATAGCGGCCCGCAACTGGAATAGGTTGATCCAAGCACTAGGAAACACGGTGGTGTCTGTGGTTCAAGAATTTTATGCCAATGCCCCAGACAGAGAGGGTACTTCTGTTTGGGTGCGGGGGAAGTGGGTGCCGTTCAATGCGACAATTATTAATGAAGTATATGGCTTGCCAAATAACACACCGGATGAATACTATAATCTGCTGCCGAAGTTTGATCCAGATGAGGTACTGAGGACTCTATGTGTTGAGGGGGCTTCTTGGATTTGCTACAACAACAGACCTGTGAACTTAATGAAGACTACATTTACTACACAGGCTAAGGTTTGGCTGTATCTTGTTTGTGCTAATCTTCTTCCTTCTTTAGCTATTAACCGAGTCACTGTTGAAAGGGTTGTTCTAGTTTACTGTATTATGAAGGGACTCCCAATCAATATTGAGACTATTATTTTTAGCTCTATCAGATCAGTCATAGACAGAACAAATGCCGGTCTGCCACATCCAACCTTGATCACCGAGCTATGCAGACAGGCGGGCGTTGTTTGGGACAAGACCGAGCCATTGTTGAAGATGAAGGACCACATAGCGGTGAAGATGCTCACATCATCAGCTTCTAAGAGGCGTAGATCCTCTACTGAGTCCCCTCCACTAGCTACCGGGTCTGTCTCTGCTCCTACACTTCCAGCAGATGCTCCTCAGTCTTCCTCTGCTGCAGCTACACGTCTGTCGACTACAGAGCACACCATGATGCACTGGATGGCATACATGACAGAGTGGATGCATCGTAAGGACCCGGATATGGCAGCAGTCTTCCCTCCTCCCCCTTGTGCTACGCCTTACATGGAGAGGGCATGTTGCATACCTCCATCACAGCCACCCCCACCAGAGGTCCCTGCAAATGATGATGATGATGATGAAGATGGTGGTGATAATTTTAATGATTTTATTACGGAGGAAGAGATGTTTGGTGCAGATCCTTGAGCACCATAGTTTGATGTTTATTTTGTTTTTCTTGCATCTGTTTTGCCAACTTCAACTAGTGTATATTCTTGAGTTTTCTGTTTTTCTATTTTCTTCTGATTATGCATAATTTTAAACTGTACTTCTAGTGATCAATGCTAATCCTTATTTTGCCTAAAGTTCCAAACTAATTCTTTCTTTTTGGTTTTCTTTGAATGCATGTGTGATATGTTCCCACGCCCATGTTTACATCTCTATGTGCACTTGAGGACAAGGCACAAAATAAGTTTGGGGGTGTG
>JAJIYU010007279.1:0-19396 GCA_030144865.1 Tinospora cordifolia | reverse complement strand
CAAGGGAAAAGGCGTAGTGATAGCCTGATTCCCTGACGACTCCTGTCCCAGTTTCTTTTTGGTCTTCTCTTTTTCATTGAGGTTGGTCATAGTTTTGTACTAGTCAAAATGCTTGAATATGTATTTTGGACAGACTATGTAAATGAAATGCTATCATTTGAATTATTGCTTACTTTGGTTTTAATGATTCCAGTCATTCTGATATCGTCCCATCACTTGAGGTTTGCAAAGATGGCTTAACAGCAGTTGGGCGAACTCGTCTTGGTGAGAGAGTTTCGTCAGGCCGCTGTGCCGGTCGGGCCGTCCTTGACTCTAGGAAGGGGTCCCGACATATGCACATACTCAGCTATATCTTTCTTCATCCCATGCCACCAAACTGTCCTCTTCATATCATGATACATTTTTGTAGACCCTGGATGAATAGTATACTGAGATCTGTGAGCCTTTTCAAGCAATGTTGCCCTTAATTCTCTATCAACAGGTATCCATACACTTCCTTGATAACACAACACACCTTCAGAACTTCTCTGCCAGCCAACTCTATCTGCACTATCAGCCCAAGTCTCATTCATTGTCAAATCAGGATCATGCTGCTGTAACTTTCTAATCTTCTGAATATGAGAGTCTGTCAACTGAATATGCATTTGAGCACAAATATCAACATGTGGCTCTACAGAGAAAATACTCATCATAGTCACTCTCTCTAGAAGTCACCAATCCTGAGCCATCTGAAAAACTACTACACTATTATCTGCTCATTTCCTACTCAGTGCATCTGCTACAACATTGGCCTTCCTAGGATGATGCTCCAAAGTGAAGCCATAATCCTTCAGGAATTCTAGCCATCTACGCTGCCTCATATTTCGCTCTTTCTGGTCAAACAAATATTTTAAACTCTTATGATCAGAATACAGTGTGAACCTTTCTCCATACAGATAATGTCTCAATAGTTTCAACACAAACACTACCGCTGCTAACTTCAGATCATGCACAGGATAATTTTTCTCATACACCTTTAGCTGTTTAGATGCATAAACAATTACCCGACCTTCCGGCATCAATACACCACCCAAACCTGTCAGTGCTGCATCTATATATATCACTAATTCCTTCCCAAGCTGTGGAAGTACTAACACAGGAGCAGTAGTCAATTTCTTCTTTAATTCCATGAAAGCAGCTTCACATGCTAAGGTCGAGACAAATGTTACATTCTTCTGAGTCAACTTTGTGAGTAGAGCAGCTAATTTAGAAAAACCCTCTACAAACTTTCTATAATAGCCAGCTAGACCCAAAAAACTACAAATCTCGGTCACTGTAGTTGGTCTTGACCAATTGATAATAACCTCAACCTTAGCATCATAATCAACAGAAATACCCTTTGCACTTACTACATGACCCAAAAACTTCACCTCATTCAGCCAAAACTCACATTTGCTGAATTTAGCACACAATATGTGCTCCCTTAAAGTCTTCAAAGTGATATAGAGATGTTGATCATGGTCTTCTTGAGTCTTGGAATACATAAGGATATCATCGATAAACACAATAATGAAATGATCAAGATATGGCTTAAATACCCTTTGCATTAAATCCATAAACATAACAGGTGCATTAGTCAATCGAAAAGGCATTACAATCGTCAACTGACGATATCTAGATCTCAAATCAATTTTAGAAAAGAACTTGGCACCATTTAATTGATCAAATAAATCATCAATGCGGGGCAAAGGATATTTATTCTTGATAGTCACCTTATTCAACTGACGATAATCAATGCACAACCGTAAGCTTCCATCCTTCTTCTTTACAAACAATACAGGTGCGCCCCAAGGTGACATACTTGAGTTAATAAAACCTTTAGTCATTAGCTCCTCTAGTTGTACTTTAAGTTCCTGCAACTCTTTTGGTGCCATTCGATATGGAGGAATGGAAATAGGCTTAGTGTTAGGCATCAATTCAATAATGAAGTCTATCTCCCGCTTTGGTGGTAACTGTATGCCTTTTGCCTTTTCCACCATTGAACACATACCAGCCAACATTCCTACTTCTTCATTGGTAGCCATACGACCTCAGTAGGAAGTTGTGAAGATGTCATAACTCTATACACAAATGAGGGTTGACCTAGTATCTGAAAAACTATTCTCTTCAGAAAACAATCAACACACACATGATAGGCCGCCATCCAATCCATGCCTAGAATAGCATCAAACTCTAGAAATTTTAGAACTCTGAAACACACAATCAGTTCATGATTGTCATATTTCATCACACAATTTTCACACACCATATTTGGATATATTCTCTCCCCAACTGCGATGCTCAAAATCGGAGGTGTGCTAGTCCGAACAGGTGATAAATGCAGTATATCTACCATATGCCCAACAATAAAAGATAAAGTCGATCCAGCATCTATCGAAACATACATAGGAGTGTCACAGATATCGATAATACCTTCAATGAGCTGTTTGCTAGAGTCAGGATCAGGATCTGTTACTGCTCTGGCCTGCTCACGTATCCTTGCTGTAGTTCCACCCCATTGGACAATAGAAGATCTTTGGGGTGCAGATTGTGGACACTAAAAAGCTCTATGTCATGGCATCCCATACCTATAACAAACAAATGGTGGTCTACCTGACCTAGAAGCAGAAGATGAAACCTGAAACCCTGTACCTCTTGCTGCCATATAAGGTCTGCTCCTAGTCCATTGCTGTGGCCTCCTTGGCTGTGATACACCTCTCCCTGCCATATATGATGCTAGTGGTGCTGTAGGCCCTGTTACAACTGAAGCTGCAAATGCCTCCATTCTGCTACTCTGACCATTATATCTGGGCTTCTTATTGGGTATAGGTCTTCTCTTCTGATAATATGGCCTCCCTACCATAGCTGGATTCATCTGGCCTACTAGTGCACTCTGTGTGGTAGATGATGTCACTGTCATCCCTGTAGCAACAACTCTCCTCATCCTAGCATTAGCTTGGGCAGTCTCGAAATCCCTAGCCTGTCTGGTTGCTTGCTCATAAGTCTGTACCCCTGCTAACGCTAGCCCCTCACGAATGCCATCACAATACCCATGTCTAATTCGTTGCATCCGGAGCTCATCTGTAGCTACCATCTTGGGAGCAAATAAAGCTAATCAATTGAACTCCTGCTCATACTCCCTGACTGTCATATTTCCCTGGGTAAGATGCATGAATTCATTTCTTTTCTTGTCCATCTCACACCTAGGATAGAATTCTTCATAAAATAATTCTTTGAACTTCATCCATGACTGAACCTCCACACCACTAGTGGCCATCCGTCTCCACCAATCATCTGCTTTATCAACCAACTTGAATCTAGCCAATTTTACCTTTTCTGCATCTGAAGCCTGCATATCCTCAAAGATGGTTTCCATTCTGTTCATCCACCTTTCTGTAGTTTTCTGTAGTTTCAAGATCAAGTCCACCTGGAAACTTAATTGGACCCCTATGCTTGAAAGCCTTCATTACTTTCTCATACCTATCTTTCTTAACATTAACGTCCATCGGTGCTGCCACCTCAGCTTGGACTAGAACAGGATTAGCAACTAGTTCAGTTCTACCTCTCACAGGAACACTAACACTACTCTGCTCCCCTTCCGCTGGCACATTCTGTGGAACTGGTCTGTTACCCTGCATCTGTGCCAATAGAGTAGCTAGCAGTGCCTGTTGCTATTGCTGTGAGGCAAGTATAACTTCCAATGTCTAATTCAACATTTCATTAGGATCCATGGCTAATCTTGCTTGTATTCCCCTTCAACACTGAAATTTACAAGCAAATAAAACTTCATCAAGATCAAATCCATGGTACTTGTCAACCTAGATTAACTATCAATATAACTACCCATATAAGTAAACATAACATCATATAAGACTTTTATCTTTTAAACTTTTAAAATTCTAGGCTCTGATACCAATATTTTCGCAACCCACTTGATAAAAGTGATGTCACGACTGGCCCATAATACCATATACCATACATCTACGTATACAATACTATGTCAGCCTCTCACGCTTAGTTCTACTCAATATCCCCACAAAAATTTTGACAGAGTCTCCTCTAAAATTTTGACTTATCCCAATAAATTCGTCACCTAAT
This sequence comes from Tinospora cordifolia, assembly GCA_030144865.1. NCBI lineage: Eukaryota > Viridiplantae > Streptophyta > Magnoliopsida > Ranunculales > Menispermaceae > Tinospora > Tinospora cordifolia. Next base: position 15,280 of record JAJIYU010007279.1, on the reverse strand, counting down.
AAACACATTATCAACCCATAGTTTACAACAAATAATATTAAACCATAAGTTTTCATCAACCATACCTCGTAATTCATAACTCAAAAAGATCCACTCTTAACTAGTGTAACCATATCCAAATTTCTCAAATGATATTACATATACAGTGATAATTATAATTATACAAAAGTACAACCTACGCAACATACTTAAACCCACGCACCCAGCAGTGACTGAAGAGTCAACTATCCTTCTTGTGCTAGTTTCTTCCCTTCCTTGTTTGTTCCTGAAATGTTAAAAATTAAGTGAGCTACAACATGCCTAGTGAATATTCTTTATCTAATGCATTTGGATGCATTTAAATAAATATGCAAATTCTCAAATCAAATAAAACATTCAAATTCAGCATACTTGTTTACACAATACATAAATGCATTTAACATAGTGCTTATGCTAATTTAAAACAATCTTGCACCTCCTTATCCTTCAATTTAAAACAATTATGCATCTCCTTATCCTTCCAAGAGTCAGTCTCACTTCTTATTTGGCCTCAACAAAAGTAGACTTCAACTTTGATTTTTCCCATTTCCAACTCATTTTGAGGATTATCACATAGGAAAAGGCTCATACTTCTCATAGCTCAGTCTCATAAGATTATCACATAAAGAAGTATTATTCCCCATGGCTCAATCCATCGAAACGATATCATATTTTAGATTTGCTCTTGCAAATCCAAAACACGTTGCCAAGTAAATAAAATTTCATGGAAGCCAAATCAAATGCAACATATGCTCATATCAATAACATGCTCACATTCAAACCATTTTTTATTTACAATGCCATATAAATAACAAAGATAAAGAAATACTCACTGAATACCAACACTAAATCCCGTTGGCACATAACTCACTCTCTAGTAAATAACCAGCTTTTCCAACCTTTACTGTAAAATTCAATAATATATAATCCATCATTTCATATCATATTAGGTGCATCCATTCATTTTTAAGAAAAATCAGAAGTTTTAGACATAAAGCAATATTCTCCGAAATACCCAAAAATAAATATTACTCACCAAAATTATTGTCGATCAATTTTCAGTATCCACTTCCTCCCCTATACTCAATTCACCAAAATTATCGTATCAAAATAATTTCAAAAGTACCAATCGAATTCAAATTCACTTCTATAATCAAGTTTTAACATATTTATTTCTCCTTTTAATCATATACGTACATCAGACCTCACATATTGATGCGCATTGACTCGAATAATCTCAATAATCATGATTACTATTTTTTTGCTCATATAAAATATTTTTATGGTAGAAAGTAACTTAAATAGGCTTTTAAATCATATTTTTCGTAATTTTCTATATTTTTTTCTTAAAAACCCCATTGCTCAATTGTTTACCAAAATTCTAATTGATATCTAAAATTCATAATTTTGGTGTCGATGGGTACATATTTTCGTTCTCTACATTTCTATAGCTTCAAATCAAGCTTTCATTGTGGGTTAACACTATCAAAAGCCTATCAAGAGGTTATAAAACTTTAGGTATTTATTTTGACAACTACAGGATAAACGAACAAAATCTAATTACATATCTGAGATCTACTTATCACCAGGAGTGTTTTGGTATATTTTTTATTGAGTTTTACTCATTGTAGGAAAATACTCAATTTTTGGATACACTTATAAAATACCAATTTTACTAAAAATTACACTGATAGGATTTAGTACGTAGCTTAATTAGCATTTTTGTAATAAGAATTGAAAAAGATAGCTTAACTATGCGACGAATCCAGCGAGAAAACCAGATTTTCCCCTTTTTTCTCCTTCGTTCTCGTTCTCTGCTTCCCGTTTTTATTTTCTTTCTTTGGTTTGATGTTCTGTCTTTGATTTCACGATGGACATACAAATAGATTGAACAAAAACCTCCCACCGTCACACTTACATAACTTGCACCCACGTGCCAACACCTATTAACCACTTTAACTTTTGTTTTTTTTTTCCAACCCAACGTGCCATCCATTATCATAAGCATTATACTTTAAATTTTGTTTTTTGTTTGTTTGATTTTGTTTTTAATCCAAATCAATGTACCCATAATCCCATGCTCACAAAGTTGATTTTACACCAACCGTCCCATTAACTTTATAAATATAACCCATCCATTTACATTTCATCATATTATATATACATACATATATATATTTTTACACCCCAATTATTATTATTATTTTTAATTCAATAATTTTTGTTTATAACTAATTTAATTTAAATTAATTTATACACATATCGTGTATTTTTAATACATGTGTATGATTATACGTACATACATGCATAATTTATATAAATACGTGTATTTATACACGTTTACCGTCATTTAAATTAATTTATGTGTCTAATTAAAATACAGAGTGTTACTATTTCTCTCTGCTTGTAATGCCCAAGAAAGGTTCTTTAGTGTCTGTGCAAGTTCAGAATAACCCAAAGTAGGAATCATAGCACCAGAGAAGGAATAATGGCTTAAAAACACAAAGGACCAACTGATGACTGTAATAGAAGAACTACAGACCGAGGTAAACATAATGGAAGCCAAGAAAGAGGAAGAAACCAACATGTTACTAGTTACCATGGTAGGTAAATGCAATAACCAAAAAAGAATTATTAGGGTAATAGCATTGCCACGATCAATGACCGCAGTAACACGGGTTTTTCCTAGTTTTTGTGATTTTACATATTTGAAGTTATGTTGTTTACCACGAGTATTACCATGGTAATGCGATTAAATATGATATTTTAGGGTTTAGGAATACGTGATTTTGTAGTTTTTTTAACACTAGCATAAATAGAAAAGTTGTATTAGGTTTTAGGGGTTTGTTTCATTTTAATATTAACGACCAAAGCAAAGAAAGAGAGAGAAGACGGAGAAGAAAGAAGAACAAGGTCAACATTGCAAGTATGATCGTTTGTCTATATTTATTCTTTAATGTGTAATTTCTTTACTATGATTGGCTAAGTTTCTTATATCTAGGATGTAGATTTGATTGTAGGAACTCTTGATTATAATATTAATTAATTTATTTTAAGGTATTATTTTATATTTTGTAAACTTAATGGTTTTTATTTATTGGTCATCTATAAATTGATATTAAAATGTTAAATTAACTCGAGAGAGAGGTTCAATAATTAGATAATCAAAGTATAGATCTAGAAAGATCAATTAACCAAGAGATTGTTGATTTTATAGGAAGTTGCATGTGATCTTAGGGTTTATTACATTAGTTTTTTCACTATACACCTCGAGAGGGGGTATTAGGGAACATAATTAAAATGATTAAGGTGTCTCGAGAGAGGGTTTTGATTATAAGTGCTATAACCTACAAAACGGAGAATTAGATTAATTGAAGTAAGGATTAAGAGTGATCACATGAGAATTTACAATCCTAGATAATTAATCTACATAGTTTTTTAGTTAAAAATGTTTGCTTTTTTTTTAATTTAGTTTACTTTCAAATGATTCAAATTTCATTTGTAAGCTTTAATAAAATTGATATTAATAGTAAATTGGGATTTTAGGATTATTAACCATATAACATTCATTGAGGACAATATCTAGTATTTACTATGTATTACTGTTGCAATCTTGTACACTTGTAGTGATCTCAACATCTGGCATTATACATGCAATGCAACAAGCAAAATCATAATCATTTATACAAAAATGCACTAATGAATAATGCGCACAATCATCAACATATAAAAATGCAACCGCCTAATATGCTATGAATTATGTCATGTTCCAAGGGTTTAGTATCTAAACTGTCTTTAGTACACTCTAAACTAAAAGAAGGGTACCCTTCTTTGAATTTAAGGATCCTTTGGTCATAGTGTCATTTTCAAACAGACGTGACCATTGTCCACGCCATACTGTCCTATCATCAACAATCGTGGCTCATCGACTAGACCATACTATCATATCTCATGATCATGACCCATCGACCAGGTGGTATAGTCGCCACCCATGAAGTAGTAGAGTGTGTTATGCACCACTCTATATATATCTATAGAGTGTACCAACATACCACTCTTATCTTAGGACTACCATGATGCAATGTATGAACCTCAGAACCTCTCATCAATAAGCTAGGTTCGTACATTTGAAGATCCATCGATCAATCATATCTCAAAGTTATCATGATCCAATGTCAGCACCTGGAAACCTCTCGTCCTTAGGTGAAGTCAGCACATTTGAAGATTTGTACTCTTATCTAAGGACTATCACGATCCAATTTCATAGCTTGGAACCTCTCATCCTGAGGCTAGGTCAGTGCATCTAAAGATCCTTCAATCAGGCCTATCTCAATGTAATATGCAATGTATGTAGCATCCAATTATGCAACAACAATAAGTATAATAAAAGATTAAGTAAATAAATCAAATTACTACTCACAGACTAATTCAACTGTCGACATTCTCCTGGTTACTGGTTGAATCCCCTAATATCAAGCCAAATACTAAAAGCTTACACCATTGACATGTGTCTCACTTTTGGTATACAATAAGCAACCTCTTCATAATTTTGTTGTACAATACATTAAATGGAAAAAAATTAATCATTTCCTATATTATGCATTTTTTTCATATGAAATATTTCATAATGTTATACAACATTATCACTATAATGTTTATAATATCATTACATAATGTATAACATTACATTATATAACCTTATATATATTATTAATTTGTTAATTTCCCTCAAATTGCATAAATGCAAATTTAACCTATTAATCAATATCTAAAAAATCCTTATTTTGGTGTTATTAAGTCCAAAATTTCATTCTTGACATTTCTGGACCCCTTAATTAAAATTTCATTATCAATACATATACCCCCTATGTGTCAACTTTCAATCACCAAATAAATTCTTAGATTCTATAAGGGTGCAAGTAAATTATATATTTGTGTTCTACTCAATAATATAAACACAATGATATACATATTATGTAGTTTTATTCTAAGTAAAAAATATAACCTATTTTTAGATTACACAATAGACTATTTTTACTAAAAATTATACTAGAGAAACTAAAATTCACAATTTTTCTATCTATTTTACATTTAAAAGAGATAAAATTAATTCACCAAAATGATTGATTTCTTGTGACGACCCATAGTTTTGATAAACAATTAACAGGTCCGATACATGTATTTTTCTCAATATTTTTAGTGAAAATACATGAATTTTCTCAATTTTTCCTAATTTTTAAATATTTATTGAAGAAAATTAGAGTAATTGGGAAAAAAATATAATTTTAAGAGAAAATACATAAAATTATAAGAAAATATTATTTTTGGAGAAATATGATTTTTCAGTATGATTATTAAATTCCTAGAGTAATTAATGAAAGTTTTGAGAAAAAAATGTAATTTTTGGGTGGATTATTCAATTTTAAGAAAAATAATTGTATAAATAAAGAAAATAGTGTGTAATTGGAGAATTTTGGAAGGGAATGATAAACCAAATAATTTTGGCAATTTTAGAAAAAAAAATGGTGAAAATAAAGTATAAATACATATGTATATACAAAAAAATGGAAATAAAAGAAATAGAAAGCAAAACAAAACAAACAAACAAAAAGAAAAGAAAAAAAAAATTTTGGATTGCATGGGCTCATGACCGTGCGGGCTGAAAATCAAGTGCGGGGCAGGCCGATGGCACAGGCTGCGCCAAAACAAAAGGCGTGCGGGCGGGGCGCTTCTGGCCCGCTCGCCTCGGCGGCCCATGCACCCATTTCCCCTTCCTTCTTCATTTTTGACAAATTTTGGTGGGTTTCTCTCATTTTTCTAGTAGTTTTCAGGCGAGAAAAGCAACAAACACCTGGTTTTGAACCCCAGGTTTCATCCATCTAATCCACCTCTTGGGCAGGCCAATACTGAGTGCCAACTAGTCATCTTGCATAGGTATATAGGGGCCACATGGATGGCCATGTGGAATTCTTATTTGGCATACAAACCACCCCAACATGCAACAAAATCCCATCCTTGAGCAAATTTCCAGTTTTTGCAACTCTCATTCAAGAGCTTGTATCTCCTTCATTCATTATCCGATTTCCCTAAAATTTAGCTCGTTTTAAAGCTCTTACAACCCTCTCAAAGAACCCTCAAGGCCCTTGTCAAGATGCACAACCACCTGAGAGGAAAATTAGCACGAATAGGTGCTGCTCGTCAAGGTTGCAGCAGAAAATCTCATTTCCAATTTCTTCAACCCCTCTTCAACCATCCATATCTCTCTCATTTGGTATCCGTTTTAAGTGATCTAGGGCTCTTTGGAAAGTCTTTACCACCGTCTTCAACATCTCACAAGCAGTTGGTCGAATCCTAGAACCGTTTGAAGATGAAACAGACAAGAATAATGCTGCTCAACACTGTGGGAACCCAAAAAATAGAGAAACCTATGTTGATCCAATCTTTGGAGTGTTGATTCCTAGGCTGTTAAGGGTTCGTTCTTGAGGTAAAACCCCTTCTTTTCTTCCTTATTACGTGTATTTCAATCTCCAAGTAGTAGAAATTAGAATCTGAGATCCTAACCATGTTTTGTATGGTGATGAAGTTGACTGTTTGATTAACTGTTTCAACAATTTCTGTAGAAAAAAGACTTTGGGACCAGATTAGAGGCTGTGTTTGGAGTACCTAAAGGTGTCCGTTTGGACCAAGATCTGAGACATTTTGAACCTCATACTTGGACTACGAAAGGGTATAAATCTTGAATCATAAGCCTCTATAGTTTGGATTCTCTATGCTTGCAAATATCTCCTATTAGTTAGATGTTTTGGGACTCAGAAAAATTTTCAGAGAACCTTATACATGCTATGTTTTGGAGATGTATTTGAGAGTGTTTATGATTATAATTGCTTACTATTTTGGATAGGAATGAATTAATCAGAGTTATAGGATCTAAACCCTAAATAAAACAGTAAGGAATAGCCCCGGATTGATGTTATAACAAGAGTAGATAAGCACTTGAAAACCATAAGAAATTTGAACCATTTGAACAATCTGTTGCATGACAGAAAAGTAGAAGACTAGTTGACTGACCAAGTGTAGGTATTGTGATCTAAGTGTACAGGTCACTGGACATGTCAATATTATGTGTACCGAATTTCAGACTATTTTGAGTTTGGGAAGTAGGTCAACCAATTCATTACGTAACTGCCTATCATACAGAATATGAGATTTCACAATCCCTGTTAATGCACCCTAGTAAATGGTGTCTAAAAATTAGAAATTAAAATTTTGGTGAAGGTTTAGGTAGTGTAGATGAAAATCAAAAAGTTTTGCGCAAATCCGACATACATATTAGTTGCAAAAAAATTCAAAAAATTTACTGCACAAGAGAGCAAAAAGCTTGAAATTAGACTAAGTGTTGAAATTTGGGGATTTTGACCCAAATAACCCGATTTTGACCCAATTGGACCCTAATTGACCAAAGGTGACTAATTTTGACTATGTTTGACCAGTTGACTAGGTTTGACTGATAAACTGAATTTGATCGAAACGACTTAGGTTGATCGAGATCAATTAGAGACAATGGAATTAGAGATTAAGCCACAATATAGAAAGAACTGAGATTGAGTTTAATTAATGCAGATTCGAGTGAGCACTACAAGATTCCACTGAATGTCGATGGGACATCGGTGCGCGGGACCCGAGGTGAGTAGTTCGATTCAGGTGTTTTCTATGACTTGTGTTCCTTGCATGAAACTTATGTGAAATGACATGATTTAAATGGTTTCATGAGATTTAGATATATTTGAATGAATTTTGAAAAGTGTAGATGTACACGGGTAATGAGACCATAGGCTCGAGGGCCGAGCGTCGGGGTCAGGGTACACGATATGATTGGGATTAGACTCGAGGGTCGAGCGTCGAGGTTAGGGTACTCTATAGGTACACCTAAGCTCATGACCCACTCGAGTGGCCAATACGCTTTACTCGAGACCCACTCGAGTGATGACCATAGGTTGGGTTTGCTAATATTACCCTAGCCTGGATATAATTTTTTTTAATTAACATGGATTTAAGATGTTTTTTGAAAGTGTTGCATTGTTTATAACTGCTTTTATACTATGCCATGCAGTTGAATGTTATATCATTTTTACTGCTCATGCATACATGTACTATTTTGGAATGCTAGTTATGGTTTACATGTTGGTCTTACTACTTACGGAGCCACGTTGATTTAGGTTCACTTCTCTATTAACATTTTAGGTTCTTTGGTGGCTGATAAAGAGAAGGACGTGGTGATTGCCTAGCTCCCTAACATTTTTTGTTCCCTTTTTTGGTCTTTTGATTTAGAGGTTGGTCATTCCTTGAGTATGTATAAATGGTCAACTATGTATTTTGAACAGAACAGACATGTAATATGATGTTTACTCTTCGTATGTTATTTATTTTCGCTCCGAGTCTTGAAGTTATTTTGATATCAGTTGTTGTATGAGATTGGAAAAGGGCTTAATAATGGTTGGGCGAACTTGACATGGTGAGTGAGTTCGTCAGGCCACTATGTTGGTCGAGCTGCCCTTTGGCCTAAGGAAGGGGTCCCTACATTTCTAAAGAATAAATGGTTTTTTTTCTTTCCTCTTTTCTTCCTTCTTTCATTTTCTCTTCCTTCTTTCATTTTTTCTTCCTTCTCTTTCGTTTTCTCTAGAATTCCTTCTCTATCGATTTTGAATTGTGAGTAAATGGTAAGAATGAGAGAACAGAGAGTGAGCATGAGCCAAACACCTATTTATATATTACATGTAGGATGAGTCCCACCAAAAATCAAGATAAGTTTCTCTCTTTCCTTATCTCCATGTATGTGTGGTTTTATCCCATTTCTTTTTTTTTATTGAACAAAATGAACTCCATAATCATCCCCATACTAATTATCATTATATATACATACATACATACATATATATATATATATATACATACATACATACATACATACATACATACATACATACATATATATATATATATATATATGCCAAGGCATTGTGTATTTTCATTCATAATATGAAAATATATGTCGAACATGTCGACATAATGTCCAAAAATACGAGTTGTTACAATAAATTACAAATTCAAGTAGCAAAATGAAGCAACTATTTGTAAAGTAACAAAAAAGCAACAACTTGAAAAGGAGCATCAAAACCAATTTAGTAAATTTTTTAGGCGTATTTTGTAGGTAATTCAAGATATTTTTTGTACTTAGTTTACAAAAATACTATAAGTATAGTCATTTTAGCCTAGTTAATCTTGAACTATGATCTTAATGGTGAACTAATGCACTTGCAACTGTGCATCTTCTCTCCCTTTTGAAGCATGACGAACATACATGAAGCACCAAAATCTCAAAAAGTATTGTCCCATGAAGTCGTGACATAATTTTTTAGTTAGATTGAAGAGGTAGAGATAAATGGAAAAAGGTGATCGATGGATGTGGATGTGGTTGTAGAAGTAGTAAATGAAGTGCAAGGGTCACAAGGACAAAGTGGAGAACTTGATCGTTCTCAAAATGAGATTATGCTATAGACAAATGAAATCGATCTAGTAGAAGTGCCAAGGTTAGAAATGGATCAACATTAGCCTGTGTAGGCAACATGATCATCCAATAGAAGTAGGAATTGGAACAGTAGGAGATGGGAACCTTGTCAAAGGACACCAATCCTATTAAACTCACATAAAAAGATAATTGTTTTGCGCCTTATCGTTTAGAAAATTGACTTGTTGAGTAATTACTCTCAACATATTTTCCTGATTCTAGACACAAACAATAAAATTTGAAAGGGATGCTTTAGATTAGGATGGCTCTTTCTTTCTTCTCAATTATTTTCATTTGGAGATGAATAATATCTAGTAGATCAAGAAAGGTCTATGAAGGATGAGGGTCAAATTGCACTCTAGCTCTAGAGCTGGAACGAGTTATTTGACTAGAGGTGTTGGAAGAAATCTTGCAATAAGAGTTGATTTTCGTTTGCCTTTGCTTCTTTATTATTTGGAGTTGCATAAGTAGTTCCTTCATTCTTTTTCTTGTTGTTGGAATGAACATATTGGCATAGATGGTCTACCCACTTGTTTTTATATAATGGATGTAGGATTCATTAACTGATTTTTTGTTCAAATTCTTGAACGGAAAGATATTTTTCAATCTTGAACCAAACTTCATCAATAAATAGGTAATGATACCTTCATAAGACAAAAAGCAAAAGAAGAAGAAGAAAACTATGTTAGAGATACAACATTCATCTTATGAACATTGATCTAAGAAAGATTAATCTTGATCATTATGAAGCTACATGCATGAAGCATCATCATAACAAATCTTGTACTTAACCTGAAAGTAACACTCTTATGATCATATTATGAATGACCTTTTTTCGGAGTAAAGATGTTTGCTCCAACAAGTTTGAGTAAAACACCTTCTCGAGAATTGTGCACACAAGTATACTTCTATTAAGAAGTTTTGTCCCTCCAGCACATCAATATCTTCTAATGATAAATTCTTCAAAAGTGATTGATAGACAATTTGTAACAAAGAAGAAAAGCTCTTTGAAGACTGCTTCTAAAAGCTTATTCTCATCATGTGATAGTAGAGGATTAAACGGACCTTGGCCTCTAGGTCATGAAGACGACGAAGGTGGAGTGGAACACCTTGCTTTTTGAATTTTCCATTCTATCAATCTCATTCTCCTACGTGGATTAAGAAGTCTAGGTAGTTTATTTGATACTTGGGGGGCATTATTGGGTCTTTCTATTTTTATATTCTCTTCTTGGGCTAATTGGCATATATTTCCCTTGTGACAATTTTTCAAACATCTTGTAGACAATGAAGTGTAAGAGAAATATGTAAAAAAAAAAAAGAAGGTTCACTACATTGGAATGAGAATAAAGTCTATGGTTTTGGATAAAAGAGGTTCAGAATGCAAGATTTTAATTGATTGAATGTGGTTCGAATTAGATTGAAAATGATTTGGATAAAGTTCTAATGTTTTGAATCGATATGATGAAATGGACAAAAAATGTTTGATTAGATGAAATGATAAGTCTTGGTTGAAAGTTTTTTTTTTTTTTTTTTTTGCTAAGAAAAATGTTTAGAACATGGTTTGCATTATTGTGTTTGAATGTGAGAACGTTAGAGGTAAATTAGAGATGGAAGTATGTAAAGTTGTGTTTTTTGATAATACCCTGTCCTCCGAATACCCATGTGTTAAGGCCAAATTACAAAAATGTCCTTGGGTGTCAATATTCATTTAAAGACACATTTTTATGTCATAAACAAGTTCAATCGGGACGCAAGATACCTCATTATCAAAATAACTCAAACATGCATCATGGACCTCATTTGTTAACTAAAGTCTCACATATATTATTAAAGACAATTAAGTTCTATGTGCGCATAATGGAGAGCCCAGCCACTGAATGAGGTCTCCAAAAACATTGTCACAAAACTAGCTCGACAAATATGCATAAGACAAGATAGACATTAAAACCAAAATGGGAGATAATAATAAGTGTCACACGATATATTCAAAATACCAAATTGTGAATAAATAGGTTGTGACACCCCGACTCCCGGTTTCCGTCTCTATAGTCTCGCTTGCGATGATCCGTCGCTGGGGCCGCGCGTGGAGAAGGCACGCGCCCGTTCGTTCATTCGTTCGCCGAGAGCCGGAGGCCACTTGGTTCAGTTTCTTTCTTTCTCAGTCTCAGCTTCATATCTTTCTATTAAATAGGCTATGATGTGAAAAATTTTAAATGTACAATGGCCATCAAACAATGGTTTCTTTCAGTGGACATGAAATTCATTTAAAATACAAGCAGCGGAATCCATTTCATTTGTGAATCAATAATGAATCAATATTCGGCTGAATAAAACACTTTGCAGCGGAATCACATTTCAAATTCATTTCCAAAACATGATTTGAAAAATAAAACATGGCCCAGTGGGCCTAAGTTCCAAAATCCTCAACTCTCATATGAAACAGTTCAAAATCAGAGAGGCACATGCCCAGTTAATTTAAATACAAAAATGATACGATAATAACTCAAATAGAACTGGATAAAAACTGTAACAACCTCCCAGCGAGGTCACTACCCAAAAATAGCCCTTGTGCTGGCCTACTTCCGCAGTGTCAATGATCACCTGTAATAGAAAATGGGTGAGCTCGAGAGTCCAGTGGATCATCCCTACACATCGCTAGCATTATACAAACTAGAATACAAAACATGCAATCATTTTCATTACATTAGGCGTTTCACACAATTTATTATTTTGTTATCATCTAAGACCGAAAGAGTTTACGACCCTCGGTATCCCCTGTGTGGTTCGGGAGCAAATCCGGGGTAACGCCTGTTGGCCTTTTACCTTCGGGACCACGATCCAAGGATGGAAGTCTGCAGTGACTCTCCATCCGAAGACACAATCAACTGTCGCAGTCAGCTCAGGTAGGGACACCCACGATGACGCCCTAAGGCCGGTCACCGCGCCAGTACGTGGATTCATTAATCTTAATTTAATGTTCTTTAGTTGCACATGTCATTCCAAGTCATAAATAATCATCAATATCATTTCAAGTAAATCAAAATAGATGCTATCAACCATTCATTGAATTTATCTCATTGAAACCTCTATCTAGCATGTTATGGCACAACATCCACGCATCAAGATACATACACCAATCAAACTCCAAACAAGATAAATCAAGCAAGTCTTAGCATGCTTCTAATCATATCTTAAGCTAACAAACATCATGTTAAGCATTCAAAATTTGGATAAGGCTAGGGAGTAAGGAAATCACACCCACATTTGTACTCCTCAAGTTTGTGCCTTGTTCCTCGCCGTGCACGCCTCAATTTATCAATCTATAGAGTTTTAAAACAATCAAAATGCGTGAGTTTAAGGCATACGTGGCCTAACTAAAACCCTAAGGTTCGTGTTCTTGGTACATGTGTTTTCAATGCACCAAATCAGCACAAAATCAAAGGAAACTAGTGCATCGCATTGCCGCAGTCCCCGAATTTTGGCGACATGTATTTAACACTAAATGCTTGATCTTTTAGTTTAAAACACACATCAACTCCATGAGAATGGTTTTTACTTGTAGAAAACAATTTAGAAAGCTAAGAATGCAAGATTTCAAGAGATTTTCGGGATTTACCTTAGCACAACTCCTTTCCAAGCTTGCTTCAACTCAAATCCACCCTTGTTGATGTTGTTCTTGACGGATCTGAGCTTGAATACCCTTGTTAATGGTTTGAAGGGGCTCAAACCACCCTTAGAACACTTAGAAAATGAAGCAAACGAGCTAGGAGAGAGTTAGAGAAGAAAACGTGTGTGTTGCGGCGGAAAAATGACAGATCTAGGGTTTTCTGCACATGTTTTCTTTATATAGAAACGACGGATGACCGCGGTCACTGTGGGATTACCGCGGTCGATAGAACGGTGTGCAATTCATTTCTAGGTTTTTCCCATATGATGACCGCGGTCACCAATTCTCAGACCGCGGTCACCAGAGCAGCGATTTTCTCCATTTTCCTTTGATGACCGCAGTCACCATTTCATGGACCGCGGTCATCAAGCATTTTTCTTGAATGATAACCGCGGTCTTCATTTTGTGGACCGCGGTCATCAAGTTTCCCTTTTTTTTTCTTTTTTTCTTTTTGGGTTTCTTTGCATGAAGACCGCGGTCACCCAGATATGGACCGCGGTCTCTAGTGCCATTCGCCCTTGGTTTCATTCCTGATGACCGCAGTCACCATAGGACCGACCGCAGTATCTAGAATGGTGTGTTTTTCCTTAGTTCTGGGTTCCTCATGCAATGACCGCGATCCTTTTAGACCGACCGCGGTCACCAGAATGTAATTTCTGGTATTCGGTGTTTTTCTTTGCCATTTCTTGTGTTACTCGGATTGGAATCACTCTTACACTTATTTATACTTATAATACATAGTTTTTGGGTATTTTGCCCATCTTTTATTCCTTTATTAAGTTTGTTTTCTACATTTGCCGTTTACTAACGACGTGGACATCTCATAAACGTTCGGGGTATTTCTACATTTTGTGGACCGCGGTCATCAAGTTTCCCAGGTTGCCTCCTCCAACCCATGGTGTCTCCACAACACCTTGACCAACGGGATATCCTTGGTTCTAAGACTCTGCACCTTACGGTCTAGTATCCTGACTGCTGGTTCTTCGTAAGTTGCATTGTCTTGTAATTCAATCTCCTCCCAATGTATGATGTGTGATGGATCTGGCTCATATTTTCGCAACATCGATACATGGAATACGTTATGAATCGAAGACATTCGGTTTGGTAAGTCCAGTTCGTAGGCGCATTCACCAACCCGTTTAAGTATCTCGAACAGACCGATAAATCACGGTGCTAGCTTCCCCTTGACTCCAAACCGTTTGATTCCCTTTTGTGGGCTGATCTTCAAAAATACTTTATCACTTGGCTGGAACTCCAGAGGTCATCTTCTCTTGTCTACATAGCTCTTTTGCCTACTCTGAGCCGCAGCTAGTCTTTTCTGAATCTTCTTGACTTGAGCATTCATTTCTTCTACCAATTCTAGGCCCGGGAGGACCTAATCCTCAAAGTTTGCCCAACAAGATGGAGATCTGCAGGGTCTGCCATAGAGTGCTTCATATGGAGCCATTCGTATGCTCGCCTGATAACTGTTGTTATAAGCAAACTCTGCCAAATGTAGGTACTTGCTCCAATTGCCCTTAAAATCAAGTATACATGCTCTCAACATATCTTCCAATATCTGGATGACTCTCTCAGACTGTCCATCTGTCTGTGGGTGAAATACTGTGCTCATAGTGAGTTTGCTTCCCAACTCTTTCTGGAGGCTTTGCCAGAATTGAGATGTGAATCTGGAATCTCTGTCTGACACAATAGTCTTGGGAACACCATGCAGTCTCACAATCTCTCTAACATACAATTCACCAAGCTTTCCAACCGAATCTGTAGATCGAATGGGTAGAAAATGGGCTACCTTTGTCAGTCGATCTACAATTACCCATACTGTGTCTTCGCCTTTCTGATTTCTAGGCAGGCCAGTAACGAAGTCCATCGTGATATTGTCCCACTTCCTTTCAGCAATTGGAAGCGGTTGCAACAACCCGGACGGCTTTCTGTGTTCAGCCTTCACTTGTTGGCATGTTAGACACCTAGAGACATACTTGGCTATGTCCTTCTTCATACCTCTCCACCAATAGGTCTTCTTGAGGTTTTGG